>JAOYMR010000012.1:9175007-9192474 GCA_025802075.1 Tenebrosternarchus preto | reverse complement strand
CGGGGACGAGCGTGAGGGCCAGCGAGGGGGTGGTAGTGCGTGAGGGGTAGTGCGTGAGGGCCAGTGAGGAGGGAGGAAGAGAGAGAGGGGAAGAGCGAGAGGGCCAGTGAGGAGGGAGGAAGAGAGAGAGGGGAAGAGCGAGAGGGCCAGCGAGGGGGGAGGGAGAGAAAGAGACAGGAAGAGCAAGTGGGCCAGCGAGGAGGGAGGGAGAAAGAGAGGGGAAGAGCGAGAGGGCCAGCGAGGAGGGAGGGAGAGAGAGAGGGGAAGAGCGAGAGGGCCAGTAATGTGGGGATGAGGGAAAGAGCAGAACAGAGAGAGAGGAGAGAGGATTTACTTGTATTTGAATCCAGTAGCAATATACTATAAACAGTTGTAAAGCCCAGAAAGTAAAGCAAACTGCCATGCTGTCACACACGAACAGTAAGCAGAGCCTGAACCCAATGTCCTGCTCCAGAGCCTGAACCCACTGTCCTGCTCCAGGGCCTGAACCCACTGTCCTGCTCCAGAGCCTGAACCCACTGTCCTGCTCCAGAGCCCGAACCCACTGTCCTGCTCCAGAACCCGAACCAACTGTCCTGCTCCAGAGCCCGAACCAACTGTCCTGCTCCAGAGAGTATAAGTCACCTTTAAGCGCCTCCATAGTCCGCTCCAAATGTCGAATTCAGCTGAAAAAGTCGGGAATTAATTGTTGTTTGACCTGTACAATTAATACTATATGTAAATTGCAATATGTGTGCTGATTAGAGAGATAATGTGAATAAGAATGTCTTCATGTTTTGTCTGTATAGATGTTCTTCTCTTGACTCACATATTAAGGGATCATTTTATGTTTAAGTTTACAAAGACACTTATACTTTATACTCCTCACCCAGAAGTCCAGAATATGGCATCCAAGGTTCTTTAGAAATTAACTTGTGCATCCCACAACTTCGAGTCATGTGGAGTTTTTCATTATGTATAAACATTACTCACGTGTGCACTCACACACACACACACAAACTCTACCATCTGTTGAGGGTCAAACACTACTGCAGGGGGTGGGAGAGAGAAGCAGCGCTGAAATTAATGGCACTCACTCTTTCTTTTGTTTCGGCAAAACTGCATTATGACAGTCATGCTAAAACAAGTCTAACGAGACAGTAAGAGTCTAGACTCTAGAGACTAAGTGTAGAGAGACAACAGAGATTCAAAGTGGAACAGAAAGTGAGAAGCAGAGAGAGAGAGAGAGAGAGACAGACAGACAGAAAAGAGGTTAGACAGAAAAATAGTGAGAGAAAGATGCTTGTGCCGCCAGGCTTTAATGTGATACAGATGTGGGTTCTGTCTTTCACATGACCTAAAGAGACCTTACACACACACACACACACACACACACACACACACACACACACACTCTTCCATGTCACACTAACCATACCACACAAATGCACATGCACACACCAAATGCTCTCCACAAATGCAAGTGCATGCACACACACACACACACACACACACACACACACACTACCATTGTCAGGCTCGGCTCCGAGTTTCTGCACAGCCGTCATGTTGTGAACTTGGATGCCTCGTGGGTATCCTGACCAGGATGAGGGTTTGTCATCCACAACGATGACATGCTGCAGCTTTGGAACGTCCAGGAGGATCGCCTGACATGACACACAGTGACACAAACCACCTGAGACAGTGACGCGATGACACAAGACGGCCCATGACACTCAGTAACACAATGATACAAAATAGCACGCAGCAGTGCTACAAACCTTTAGTTACACAATGACACGTCATTTACACATGTTCATTAACACAGTGATGCAAAACATCTAATATTTTTTATTTGGAAAAGGTCTTATTCAGACAAACCCAATCACTGTCATGGCTACAGCTACTTTAATATTATAGATACATAACCAATAATCAAGTATTTGGTTATGGGACATTAAACCATTTTTTGGTGTTTAAAGCAGTTCTCTGGATAATCATTTCTATAAACATTACTGAGACATGTCTCCCCTTTTCCTTTTGTGTTCTTTTTACTTTCTTCACACACACACACACACAAACGTGCACACACACGTTCCCCATCTTCTATGATGCACTCTGAAACAGAAACTCCTTAGAAACGGTCTTCGTGGCCCCGCCCCCTTTCGCTCCCTGTCTCACACACTCTCTCTCACCCCTCGCTCTCTGCCCCCTGGTCTTTCCTCTCTGTCCTTTTTCACGCAGGCCGCGCTTCTGACCAGTGTGTGTTTCCTTTAGAAGCCTGCTCTGCTGCTAGGGCTCTGAAAACCCAGAGAGCCTTTTCCCACAAGTCTGAGGCCCAAGCCGGGCTACGCAAGGCTGCACTGTGGGCTTTATTCCCAGAGCTGGACTACGACTTGTCACCCCCCAGAGACGCTGGCGAACAGAACAGAACTGTCTAGGACAGCTAGAGAGAAGGGTTCTGTGGGTATTTCGCTCAGCCAGAGTGTTTTGTAATGTCGCTGTCCTTAAAAAATATAAACTGACCCTCATATTTGCATCCTATGGGACTAATAAAGTTCTGGGATTTAGAAAATCTTACTAAAATGCTGGCAGATTCCTCATGATAACATAACATGAATACTAAATTGGGAAAATTGTAATTTGGTGAATGTAAATTGGTTAGAGGGCGATTGGGTGGTGGTTAATTGGTTAGATTGTAATTTGGTGGTGGTTAATTGGGTAAATTGGTATTGGGTGGTGGTTAGTTGTGACTAATCATGGACTGCTACCTGTTCCCATCTTAATAATAATAATAATAATAATAAACACTTCAGCACAGCAGATGTACTGTATATGACTATATTCACTGCTCACTTTATTAGGTACACCTATTTTATAAGAGCATTTTGTGGATAGATACATTTTGTCAATGTTTTCTATGTCAGTGATGGATGGAGAGAGGTTTATCACAGAAATATCTAGTCAGCAGCAGCCTTGTGGTTACAAATCACCTATTTTACAGTTTCAGCATTCAGAAGACACTCATGCATATATTTATGAGTATATATCACACAGTGTGCTAGCACATTGCTCAATCTTCTCAACCAGGAAAGCTACAGGAGAACCTGAGGCTGTAACAGAATCTATGTAATATGTAATGCTGTCGTGTATATGGGACGTACCTTGAGTTTGGTCTCCAGCAGATCTTTGCTGGTGATGATATGGGAAACCTCAGCCTCATTAAGACCATGTACAATTGCTGCACTACCCAAAGTAGAGTACAGAGTGACCACTGGAAAACACAGGCATGCATACACACACACACACACACACACACAAGGAGCAAAGAGGTGACCATTGGAACACATGTACAAACTCCATGCATTCTTGCACACACACCGAACATAGACACCCACACACACATGCACACAGTCACACTCAGCATCCAGTTCCTCAGCACTGCAGTGTACAGTGTTACTCTCACTACATCAGTGTTACTCTCACTACATCAGTGTTACTCTCACTGCATCATGACAGCATCCACCAGAAACACAGCGCCACCTGTAAACAATAGTAAGTGTTATATGTGCTACAGTTCATGAGGAAAGTAACAATTTAGCCTTCTTTAGACGGAAGTTATTAAGACGTTATTAAGGAAAGAGAGCATTAAAAAGTTCCACAATAAACATTGTAAACATACAGCATACAGCCTCAGTGTCACCGGTGAGTGAAGCTTGCAGACTGGGCTGTGGTACACACTCACGTGACCACAGTACATGTACATATCACACCAAATCAAGTACAGATCATCTTGTTTGAACAATCACATGTACAGTCACAAATCTTCAGACATGTCAAACAAACATGAGCAGAACATTCTTCCTTTATCTTTCTGCCATCCAATCATTCTCTCTCTCTCTCTCTCTCTCTCTCTCTCTCTCACACACACACACACACACACACACACACTCAGTCACACACACACAGACACACACACACCACCACACTGTGAGTAATTATTAGTCATTTTAACTTTGCAATCACTCTGAAGAGAAAGACATGACTGGGTTTGTTGGGGATGTGCTAACAGCTAAATAAAGCTTGTACAATTGAAATGGTAACAGGGTTCTTTACCATTTCCAAGTGTAGATTTGGTGTTGTTGGCATCTGAAGCATGGAATTACAATTACACACACACACAAACACACACACACACACAAACACACACAAAGCCAAAAACCCACACTTGCAAGGATGGAAGGTCACCAGAATGACATCATCATCCTGCGTCACTGCATGAGGGCGTGACACCTCAGTCGTGAGACACAAACAGAGGCGATCGGATCATTACACACTCACACAAACACACACACACACATACTCTCACGCACACGCACACACACACACACACTCCCTGTTAGAAATATGTGTATAAAAGGGGGCCGGATGTTGGGGACGTGAGTATCTGATGTGGACAGAAACACTAGGGTGCAGAAGTCGGCCAAAAGACCGCATGTGTGTGTGTGCACGTGTGTGTGTGTGTGTGTGTGTAAGTGTGTGTGTGTGTGTGTGTAATTTTGGCTTGGGGTGGGGGCACACTTATATAACTTCAGAGTAGCGAGGACAAACCGACCCTTTTCAAACACACACGCACACACAGTCTCTTGAGTACCATAAACACATTGAGATATGGGAAAATAATGACTGTGTCATTATGTGCATATGGTCTATAGGTTTATAGTGGCCATATAGTAGCGCCTCTGTGGAGTTTAGGGTGCTCTGTGGGGTTCAGAGTTCATGCACCTAAATAAACACCTTTTGTTTAAAGGTGTTTAAACAAAAGGTGTTTATTTAGGTACGTATCTGGCTTTATGGGTGTACTCACGTGGAAAGCTGTGCATGAAGCAGGCCTGGGCAGCCATGATCCACTCTGCTCTGGTTTCGCAGAAGATGGCAATGTTTGAGCTGGGCTCCTGTCCAAGAGCAGCCAGGCCACTCCCGAAGTCTCTCGCTGCTCTGTACACCTGCTCAAATGATAACCACCGATATTCTCCCAGTATCACCTGCAAAGAGAGAGTGAGAAGGAGAGTGAGACAGAGAGAGAGAGAGAGAGAGAGAGAGAGAGAGAGAGAGAGAGAGAGAGAGAGGGAGGAAGTTATGTTTGTTTTGTTTTTTATAACAAGCACTACATCTAAAGATGTTGGCATGGATTATCCACCTCATTATTAGCTTTTCCCTCTAACCAGCAAACACAACCTTCCCTCCCACCACTAAGCATGTAAGTCAAACAAATCTTGAATACGAATAGTTAGATATTGCCATCTAGTGGGGGAAAGTGGTTTTGCAAGTGTTTTGGTAATTATCCATTGCCCTGGTAATTAGCCAGATATCCGAAATGCAGACTCATTAGTCTGGTAACAGCTATTATCAGGTCTTTAATACCTAATCGCTATTAAGCTACCAGATGTCTCCTTAACTGCAATGGTGTGATAGTTTAAAGTGGCTATTTGCTAATCACAACCTCAGCATTGTTACACTGTGGTTTTACACTCCTACTGTCAGATGTGAGGGGCAGGGCTGAGGAACACTTCATTAGTGGGTTCTGGTTATCAGTGGGTCTGAGAACATGATATCAGTAGGTAAGAATGTTCTGGAAACTGCGTTAGTGCATCGGGGAATTGGAAATAATTCCATTAGCAGCCGCTAGTCTTGTAATGAGCTGCTGGCCCTGTTACTGATAAATTGTCCTTGTGCAAAAAATAATCCATATATTTTTAAAAACCAATATACATTAATTCACATACATACACTGCTCTTGAGAAAAGTACATTGTGGCAGTTCCTCAATTCCTAAGTCTTAACACAGTATCTCTCTCTCCCTCATGCACACACAGAAACACACACACACACACACACACACACACACACACAGTCTTCCCTCACCTTCTTAAGCACTTTCCCATTCTCCTGAACCTCCTCCTCTTCACTCAGCACATCTCGGGTCCCGAGGAAGTCCTGCCTTGCGAAACGCCTTGCTGAGCCCTCGAACACGCGGTCGAGGGTGTTGACTCCCGGCTCCAGGCACGTGGCCAGCCCGTCCAGGGCGGCCAGGTCCCGGTAGGGCCCGGCGGGGAGCCCGTGCACCGAGCGAGCCTTCGCCCGCTGGGAGCAGTGGCTGGGAGAGGTGCAGCGGGAGGAGCCCAGCAGGAGCAGGGAGGACAGTGTGGAGTAGAACCACACCACCACCCTGAAGAGCAGGAGAACCACGGGGTTCACATCCTCCTCCAGCCTCATACTGGAGCAAAGATACAGATGTAGCAAGAAAGTGGATAGAGAGAGAGAGAGAGAGAGAGAGGGTGGATACAGAGACTAGAGAGAGTTGTGTCTTCTCCACAGTCTTTAATTCTACTCTTCTTCTCTGATGTCCTTCCTTTTCTTGTCTGGTTTCTGTCGTCTACTCTCCTTTGCTTTGACGTTGTTGTACTTGTGCTCCTCTTCCTCAGGTGCAGTTTGTGCGGAGGTTCTGTATCGCTCAGATCTTGGAGGACTATGATATCATGAAGTGTGTCAGATTACGGGCCTCTAGCGTCTAAACAGTAAACAGAAGAGATGTGGAGGTGTAGCACAAACACACTGTTCAGCGAACAAAGTTAAGATTAAGAACTAGGCTTTACAATCTCATCAAGTGAGATGAAGTGTAGAAGTATAAGATGGAGAAAGAGAGGAGAGCAGGACTGTTTACTGTGTGTTCATAGCAATTCCAAACCTCAAAATACTGTAAATCCAGAACCAGGGTAAATGTTCCCTACACCCAGCACATGTGTGTTTTGGTGTGTGTGTGTGTGAGAGAGTATGTGTGTGTTTAGATGTGTGTGTGAGTGTGTGTGTGTGTGTGTTTAGGTGTGTGAGTGTGTATGTATGTGTGTTTGTGTATACACAAGGGTGAGGTTTCCTGCCTGAGCAAGGTTGAGAATAAAAATAAACTCATTAATCTTCCCTTAACAAGGGCTCATGATGCAAGAAAAGCCATGAATGATTCCATTTGATTCCAAAAGTCCATCTAAATGACTAAACGAATCAATTTGTTACCAGAGATGCAGACATATCAGCATGTAGACTGGATGCTAAACGTAGACAGTGCAAGTTCACAGTATAAACACCTCACAATTTACAGGATACACACTTCACACTCTACAGTATAAACTCCTCACACTCTACAGTATAAACTCCTCACACTCTACAGTATAAACACCTCACACTACAGTATAAACTCCTCACACTCTACAGTATAAACACCTCACACTCTACAGTATAAACACCTCACAATCTACAGTATAACCACCTCACACTCTACAGTGTGCATATCTCACACTAAACAGTATACACACCTCACACTCTACAATACACACACCTGACACTCTACATTATCCATATCTAACGCTCTACGTAATCCATACCTTATACTGTTTAGTATACATACCTCACACATTACAGAATACACACCTCACACTCTACCGCATGTGCAAGTGTTCGCCATAGCTGGATCTGAGCACTGTGTGAAATCAGCCGCCTCTTTTATCAGCCACTGATGTGCATAGAGGCTCTGAGATGCTGTATACGTACTGCAGCATGTATGTATAAAATAACCACAAGTACTACTACCAGTACTACTACTACCTGTCACGGTGGCTGCCGCTGCCTTTCCCTTGTCCCGCGTCTGTTTGGGCGTGTCTGCGTGGAGGTGAGTTCGTTTGCTGTGGCGTTTGTTTCATTTTCAGTCCGCGTTATCGTTACTCGTTTCACCTGCGCCTTATCAAGGGTGTGTGTATTTAAGCATGTACATGTCACTACGTCTTTGACTGTTTGTCTGTCCGTTGGAAGGGATACGTCGTTGTGTTTTCTCGTTGGTCTCTACGTTGGATTCGTTAAATAAAACTGTTAAAAGCCCGTGCCCGGCGTTCTCTGCAGCGCATACACGCTGCCTCACCGTTACACTACTACTACTAAACTTAATTTATAGAACATTTTGTCATTTGTAACAAATCTTCACATACTGTGAAAAAACCTAAAATGTACAAACTTCTGACAAAGATAAAATGATATAAAAAATGAATTTACCAATGTTATTTTATCAAATAAAATTATTCATACACTATAGATTCTTTCCACATCTCTCTCTCTCTCTCTCTCTCTCTCTCTCTCTCTCTCTCTCTCTCTCTCTCTTCTTTAGGCATACACATACTTAAGTTAGAGTGCATGAGAGAATGTGTGACAGGAGCAGATTGGGTTCCCAGAATGCTCCTCTAGTGCTTCATTGCTAGCTCTGAATAAGCAGAATCCTTATCAGTTAAGAGAGGTAGCGGACGGCAGTTTTTTTTTCTCTCACTGTATTGCTCTGCCACAGTCTATCCATCCAAGGTTCCTGTGTTTTCAATGAAAAAAAAATTAAACCCAGGAAAATCTAGACTGCAGTACACTTTATCTGGACTGAGCATCAGCCTGAGAGGCAGCAGGGACAACATATAACTGAACCTCTGAAATGCATTTCTGGGAACAGTGACTACTGCAAATAGGGCAGTTGGATTAAGGGAAATCTGGTAAACAGCAGGATATACGGTACCAAAAGTGGTGGTCTAGTCATTTACTTTTACATTTATGACTTTGAGCAGATGGTCTTATCTAGAGCAAATAACAAAAGTGCTTTGTTATCTGCTCATAAAATGCACAAACCTATGTCACTCTGCTATGTCCTCCAAATCTTCAGCAGAGGTTTGGCACCAATTAAGCCCACAGTCTCAGGGGGCCAACAATGCTTCACTCCTGACATGTTGTAGGAGTTACTGATGCAGGGTTTGTGCAGATGGCCACTCTACCAGGTGCTCAGGAAGCTGGCAGAAGTAGTGAACTGAAGAAACCAGATGGTCCAGATAGAAGACAACAAACCTTCAAGGCTCCTGACACCTACAGGTCAATAGAGATGGACTTGGGCAGAGACCTCAGTTTCCCTGAGGAAGCAACACCATGCTATGGCCAGTCAAAGTGCTGAGGGCTCCAGATGTGAAATCAGTGCTGCTGGTGGAGTGCCGTGGGAGGAGGGGATCGAGGCCGTCCATGAAAGGATAGCGGCAAAATATACAGGTCTCATAACATGCACTTGGAAGCAGAATGGAAGGCAGGATTCTGCATGGTGGAGGTGAAGTGACCAACTAGTGTTGATGACAAAGACTTGAAGGTCGTATTTTCACATGACCCACCTTCTGGAGAAAAATGAAGATGGAGGTGATGCCTGCCCTCTTGAGTTCTGTATCCTTTGTAACCATGTCTCTCCAACTGATGCTGGTGATACACCAGATATACTATTTTTGTTTTGTGCACAGCATCAAGTCTCAATAACTTACAGCAGGGAGCTCAGCACATATGCAAATGGAGGGCCTTGACACCTGGACTTTGATGTTCACTATGAGCTTGGTTTTCACCCAAGAACTCCATTCTTGTTTTTTTGCTGGGATTTACTCTCCTAAATTTTCTACATATGGGTACAGCTACAAGGCAGTTGGACGCTTGATTTTTGAGGTTCCTTCTCCTAGATGGACTTCCAGCAAAGGCAAACAAGCTCTAACTCTGGGGTCGTCTACCCCTTGTAAGTGCAATTACACATATATTTGCCCCTGACCAATCACTACCCAATGAGAAACCAGAAAATAATCACCACTATAAAGAAACATCCTTCTGTTTTGTATCAGACTAAACACAGCAAACTACACTGAAAGCAACAATAAATTGTCCTGAATGTATTATGTGACACACTAGTGAATAATCTCTCAGAAATAGCCATGTCACTGTGCAGGAGGACAGACACATCACTTGCTTCCTGTTTGCAAAGAAAGAATCTTTGTACAGAAGCAGCAATATGCATGCCTGCATCCCCTACTGGAAAAGAGAGAAAGTGAGTGTGTATGAGATGGAGAGTGAGAACAAGTGAGAGAGAGAGAGAGAGAGAGAGAGAGAGAGAGAACATTGCCATTGTGTCACTGCGTGTATCTGTGTGACTGAGCCTTTGTATCTCATGTGTGGGCTGCAGAGACCGTCATTATCATTCATGCATGTGTGTGTGTGTGTTTGTGTGTGTGTGTGAGAGACAGAGAGACAAAGAGAGAGAGAGAGAAAGTTCACTCTTAATGCTGAACTCAAAGTACTAGCGTTCTTTAGCCCAGTCACCCTAAATATGCATTGCTAGAGCACTTAAACTCTGGATTATAACTCTGGATGCTGCAGAGGTAGATCAGTCATCAGGAGAGAGAAACAGAGAGAGATAAAACTTGCAAACACCAGTTTTATAATTTCAGAGGTAAATCACTGAAGAAAAGGTCTACCTGTCTCTCTGTTAGTCTCTTGTGACTCATGAAAGAGGCCAGACAACCCATAAAAGAACGTACTGGACTCCAGTACAGTCTATTGACTCTACAGAATACAATAATGAGGGCAAGAGTGGTGGAATCCCACTTATAAATGACTGTAAAAGGTAGGGCATACTTCATATACAGCTACAGAGCCGTTGTACCTAATGCAGTGGTGACTCAGTGTATAAAGGCACTGTCAGACTTCCAAAAGAAATTATGTTTCTATCGTTCATTGTAGAGAATACAGTGCAGAGGCTTGATAGTTCTGATGATAAATGGAAGTCAATGAAGATTTACTTGCAAACACTGCTGCAAACAAGTCTGCCAGAGGTTTGGGAATAACGAACAGTAGGCGACCCAGGATTGCGCCGTTTGCGAGGCATTTACAGCAGTCTGGTGAGCCGGTCAGTCCGTACGGCACACAAAAACCACCTCTCTGCGCGTTGGTAACGCACTAACATAAGTAAACCAGTTAGCGTGCATTCAGTCTAAGCAGTGGTTTAGCCCTCGTTTGATAACTCTGACTGATCTATGTAGTAAAACCTGATTTCTTTTCACACGAGACTTCCTCGTTGCACAGTTTGAAAAGTTGGTCAAAAATGTCTGATAATGTGGATGGCTGTTGAAGTGACAGATGGTCATAGATGGAAATGCATAACCAAGAACCAGAAAACCGGTTCGGTGTCTTACAAGGTTGCGCAACTGTGGCACAGATATAAGATGGTGACGATATCGACTTTGAGAAGGGCTCAATAAAGCAGCCTTATATTTACTCACAGACCTTGTGATCGTTTTTATGTAGTCTGTTCTCACTAGAAGACAGAAACACTCTTGCTCTGCACTCAGTGCGCAAATCCGACTCACAGGCACCTCTTAACCGAAAATGAAACTAAATATACAGCCAATATATCTTAGCATTTGTCACAAGAATATTTTCCATGAAGCTTGCAATGCGAGTGTATACTTTTCTACAAACTCACCGGTAAGCGAGCTGCTCCTTGAATGAATTCCTTCAGTTGCAAATTGCGCGCTGATGTTTCTCCTCGCGTCAAAGTTCGGAAGTTCCCGGCGCGTCGTCATGGCAAACACTCGAAAGTGGGCGTGGAGCGGTGAATCCAGCGCTTCTCATTGGATTCTGGTAGGTCGCGCGTGTTTGGGGGCCGGTACTTGATGTCACCGAGCTGTGGTTCGAGGTTACTGCCGATCGGTCGGTGTGTCGGTGGCGACCCGTGCATTGTGCCGGCGTGACAAGTGGGTGCGAGAAAGTATCTATGAAACTCTGTTTCTATGTGGCCTGACCAAGAGTACCGTACTGTATTATTAAATGTTAAATGAAAATGTTAAATAAACGTTCTTTGTGAGTAGCAGCGGAGAAGATTAACGCTGGGAATCAAACAAATTATACAGACTTGTAATTCCACAGTAACCCTGTTTGCTTCTCAACCTCTTAAACGGATAAAGGACACAAACAAGCTTTGAAAGTGAAGTTGTACATGATTTACATATGTGTAAATTCAAGATATATTTTTAAAGAAATCCAGAATAGTTACAAAAAAAACGTATGTGTAAGGAATTTGGGAACTTTTTTTCTCTCTCTCTGTGTGTGTGTGTGTGTGTTAGTTAGATGCTGGTGCTGTAAGCTTCCATACTAACACAAGAGAGAATCCAAAAAAAGATAGGTGAAGTTAAATTTGTAATAATTTAAAATGCCAATCTTTGTTCATTTGTATTTAACCGAAAACAACAAACCTTCTTACTTTTTTTTTTTTTTTTAAATTAGTTTTACTTTTATCATTCAGATGAAGTCATGCAATGTCATAAACCAAACCCAGAGAGACTATCTCTCTTCCCTTTTTTGTTGACCAGTTTCAACCACTCCAAAAGGCCTAAGGTCTAAGAGAACCCTACCAACCACCTCCCACTTCAACCACCCCGTCAATACCACACCCATCATACCTGTGCATCATACCTTAGTTCTATTGAGAAATATACTACATTTTGTATTTGTAAGCTGCATAGTGTCCATTAAAACACAACCATTAGTCATTTTAGGGTAAATAATCATTTGCAAATATGTTGCAAAAATATAGACTGCACTTTGCAGACATTTGACACATGCAAAAGAACCACAGTTAATATGTGCTTTTAATTTTCAACTAGTACATTCGATACAAACTGCACATATCAAACCTCACACAATTTTACAGTGAAAATCTGAAATACACAAAGCTGGATTTATGGATACAGTCAAATATCTGTAACTGAAATGTTGATCAGTTAATAGACACTCCCATCTGGGTCTTTCTCATTAAACAGACACGCATGATTAGTCACACAATGTTTGATTGTGCACATTGAACAAATATGGAACTTTTGTGTCATCTGATAAAAAAAATTATATTTATTATATTATTCCAGTGGAAAATTGGAATATCCAGGTCTTGAAACCTGAGATTCAGGGTCACAGATGGTGATGAGGGGCAGAGACATCTACAGATCCATCGCATCTACAGATCCTTAGCATCTACAGATCCATAGCATCTACAGATCCATAGCACCTACAGATCCATAGCTATTGTGGTTTTTTGAGTATTCGATGGTGTGCACTTGTCCAATCCTATGTGTTTTGTTCGATTGTGTAGAGGAGGGAGCAAAAAAGTGTGTGTATATATCGGTGTATATATATATAGCTCTGCTTCTCCTCTTTTAAATGATTATCACCATAAAGGTCCAAAGCATTTTTTCTATCAATGATTTTGATTGATTGAATAGTTTGTTGATTGAATGTTGATTGATTGATGGATTGACTGGTGCAGAGTTGGCCAAAGTTCATGGCATTTTGACGTTAAAGGGCACCTACAGAGATGAATGATTCATTCAGATGCTATGGGGAGTTCAGAGTTAATTCTTATGGTAACTGTTTTCTATATACTGCTGTGTGTTCATACGGAAAAGGCTGTGCAAATCATAAGTAGTATTGCCTAGCCAGTTCATTCAGCTTTGCATGTATTTACGATGAGCGGTTAACCCATATGCAAGTTTTGCTATGTCGTACTGCTGGTTTGTCCAGTTGGTGCATACCGTGTAATTAGTGCATTTGTGGGTGTTTTTGTTCACACAGTCACTGCCTGCTGGTCCTCAACAAGGTCCTGGAGGCATGTATGTCAGTCATTTTTTGATTAGAGGACAACAAATAGATTTGCCATGATATTGATATATATGGATTTTATTATTATTATTATTATTATTATTATTAGCTTCTGGACCCAGTGCACATCTTGCAAGGTTTTTAAAATACTGATTGCCCTCTGTTTTCTTCTTCATTAAAATGGAAATATTTATTTTATTTTATTTATTTATTAACAATATTGATGATATATTAATATGTATGCCTCATATTTTCTCAAGTCCATTATTCTCAGGAAGTCAGGCAGAGAAAGAGTCACAGATAAAAGGTTCTCAAACACACTGAGAAAGCATGAACACAGCAATTTTGGTTCAGATACAGACAAGGCAGATTTCAACATACTGTCACTGTGAAAACAGACAAAGGTACAAGATGAGCTAAAATAATCACTTTTAACAGTCTCCTCTTTATTTTTAAGTGGTAATCAAATGAAAGCTTGATGAGCTGTTCCATTTCTGAGTCTTTTTTTTTTTTGTCATCTTAAATGCAAGTGTAAGAATTCATGGCTCAACAAGACCGTTAACTGTACAAAATGAAAAAATGTTAAAATGTAAACATGAACACAGATAACAGATCATGCACACAAACAGGACTTCATGCATTTTGCACCTCTGAGACAGACAAATCTAAATCTTTACTAAGCAAACTTACATTTCTAGGGATGGCAAATGTCAGTAATCTCTGTGGAACTGGAATATTACATGTAATGCAGTACATTTAAACTCATGCTCTCAAATCCCTTTTTTTAACCCAACAAACTTGTAAAACCAAGACAGTAGTGACAGAACATGAATCTTACTAATATAACTAATATCAGAATTAGATACATTTGTCTCAATAAATTAATTAAGAAAATATCATTTGGTTGGCCCTGTGTGTGTAAGAAATTTCCTAATAGAAGTCATTGTTATTAGAAAAGATCAGAATTTTTGAATATAATCAATTTGAAAATATATTCTAGTGTGTGACATCTATAAAGCTATTAAATAAAAAGATGAATTGGTTTCAATGAATAAATTCTGGACAAATCACTAACAATGAAAGACAGTGGGTTGTACATACATAAAGAAACTGTATGAAATAGACGATTATACAAACAGAGCATTATAAGTTTGGTTTTCAGTTAAATGTACTTACACTAGTTTCTTTTTTAACCAAGACAACATAGTAAGTATATCTAAATATCAAATTTATCAAAACCATTAGCTGTGTAAAGTTTGAGTTTCCTTATCTAAAATTACCTTTTGAGTTTCTAAAGGAAATGTTACAAATACATATTCTAAAGTTTACAAATTCCAAAAGAGTAAACATGTGATACAAAGAGTAAACATCTGACATTCAGCAGAAATAAATTATGATGATTGTAAACTCAGTAAAGGGGAAAGTGGAAAAACCTGTCTCCCTCTACCACAGTGGGGTAGGGCAGGTCCTCACACGTACTCAAACTCCCACTAAAAATGTGTGTCACCAGTTTAACAAAGACAATGAGGGCGGGAACATAACACAGTATCTTTATCTTACCAACAATCATTTCTACTAAACAATCCCACAATGATATTGTATTCTGGACTGCATTTTGATCAGTCCAGTTCTATTGTACATACTGGTGCTAATTCTGACAATGCCGTCGTGCACCGCAGCAACTGTATCGGTAAAGTTTGTTACAATGCACTTATGCGTTACACGAGAGCGTAACGATGACAAATAAACTCTATGACGGTTGCTACATAGGACAGTGCAATTAGTGTGCAATACAATGTAGTAACATACACATACACATTTACGTGGAGGTAATTCTGTAACTTACCAAGCAAGATGTGGCATGGATTAAATGCCACAGTAACTGAATATCTTGATTTAAAATGTTGTGGTATTTTTCCATCAATCCTTATAACAGCAAAAGCATTGCATTGTTTTTCTTGCTTCTCTGACATAATTGCACATGCTCTTAAAACATATTTTAAGAATATAGATAGTTTATCAGTAATAATGTCAGCTCACTATGGACCCCACGTGTGCATTTTCAACAGTGCTGGACTCAAAGCCTCTTTTAGAAAGCTTAACCAGTGGCTCTAACTTTAAACATTACATTGAACTTTAAAATAACTAACCACAGGACTGGGTTACCTATAGGGAAATGTGCTTTGATCATTTAGGTGGTGGGGTTAAGGATTGATCATTTGGGGGGTGAGGTTAAGGTTTGATCATTTAGGGGTCAGGGTTAAGGAATGATCGTGTAGGGGGCGGGGTTAAGGATTGATCATTTAGGGAGTGGGGTAAGGGTTGATTGAGGAGTTGGTGTAGGGTTTTAATATTGCATACATTGTGAGAAACCAATACATTTCTTAATATATTTTGATTCCTGTTGTGCCCAGAATAAACATACGTAACACAACAAGCACACATATTGCTCACACATTACACAAATAAAACATCAAATAAAATTTCTTTGTAAGGCAACAGGTCCCACAAAATGTAATAACAAGTTTAGTAACTGTCTAAATAATTGCAAGCTGTGTTTTTTTATAGCTATGACATGATAATTTCAGAAATAGTATAGTTGAACTGAGCTAAAAGTAGCCAGGATTTGTACACTATACATACACTTCATGGGCCAAATTCATTAAACTTATCGCAAGGTTAAACGTGAGCTTAATAGCAAATAGTGCCGTGGTAACACGTTTGCTTATTCATAAATGTGAATTTATATTTTACCATTTGCAAAATATGCTGTATTACCGCAGTTTGTACTCATTTGCAAGTGACCTTAGCGATTCAGTAAAAAAGAACACCGCTCAGCAAAAAACGCACCTTAACCAGCCCAACGATTAACGTCCTGATAAACCAATTTTTTCTCGAAAAATGTTTAATCACACAGGCAAGTAATCAGCAAAAATGTACACATGCACCTATTTAGCTAATTGACAGGTGTGTTCGAAAAGGTACATTTTTGGCTGTTTAGAGTAAAGTTGATGGCAAACTTTGCAGCTACAGAAGTAGAAGTGCCTGACGTGTTGGATCTGAGAATGCCAAAAACGTTTGCCATAAGACATGCAAATTTCGTCGTTAGAGAAGACGAATGTATACATGCAGATAGACTGAGGAGATTTTGCTGCTTTTTGCCATCTTTTAAAAGAAGTGAAGTCGCACAACCTCCATCTTGGTTAAAGTTACAGATGCGTTACTTTTTCATCGTACCAGTGATGTCACCACTGGAGTTAATCAGTCATCCAACTCTTTGACGTGGATGTTTCACATTCATGATATATGTCATTTACATGTATTATTTTGTTTTCAGGTATGGGGCAGGTGAATTTAAGGCAGCGGTAAGTTGACACGAGTGTTCTAATTATCGTAACTTCATGAATAGGTAAATACCGTGTTGTACATTTTGCGAAGCGTAATGTTCCCTCAAGTTTTATGAATCTGGCCCAGTGCGACTGTCTAATTTGCTTACCTATCACTGGTGATGTAGGACAACGTCACCAGTGAAAAAAAAAGACTAATTATACAGTGATGATACTGGATCAAGTAAAACATTACTGGTTAAAAGCAAAAAAAGGACACCCTAAAAGTGTAAAGGGCACTGAAGGCCTCGTGCTCCTATGGTTAATTATATGATTTCTTTTTCGGCACAAAACGCAATATCTATAAGATATGCATAAGAAGAAAAGGAAATATCTCAAATACCCAGTTTGCCCAAAACAGAATTAAGCTTTATGGTTAGAATTTTATGTTTAGGCTTTAAGGTTATGATTCAGGATTAGGGGTTAGGGATAGGGTTTAGGGTTATGCTTCAGAATGAGGGGTTAGGGATAGGGTTTAGGGTTATGCTTCAGAATTAGGGGTTAGGGATAGGGTTTAGGGTTATGCTTCAGAATTAGGGGTTAGGGATAGGGTTTAGGGTTATGCTTCAGAAT
>JAOYMR010000012.1:9150303-9161598 GCA_025802075.1 Tenebrosternarchus preto | reverse complement strand
CACACACACACACACACACACACACACACACACACACACACACACACACACACACACACACACACACACACTCTTCCCCAGTCGAGCCCCAGAGCATAGCCCCACAACCATCATCAGGCCTGCAGGGTTACAAAAGGCAAGAACTGATCCCAGAGCAGCATTTACATTGTGAAATGCTTCACATGAGCAGCCTGCATTTCACATTCACCCGAAAAGCAGGACAAAAACCCGTCCCTTTATCACCTCCACAGGCTGTAACCGTATCAACCCCAGAGTCTGCATCTTATCCTCTCAAATGGTACTGTTCAAAACTTTAATCATAACCCAAGCCTTGACATAAAACAGCCTCCAGGCTAATGTTAGCAATGTCACCTTGTCAGAGTCGTTTGTTAGCACTGGGTTAGACACTTCATGACTGTGATAGCTATAATGCTGAAGTATGATTGTCACATCACATTCAAAAGAAAATGAAAAGGGTGAATAAGACAGGAGAAACTCGACAAAGGCACAGACGAAGCCTTTTCCTTTTACTGCAAGCTTTTATTCCTTTTAGCTCCAGGCACTTTGCGGTACTTGCTAACCCGTACTTGCACTGAAAACAGCTGTGTGATGTATTTAAAAAACAAACAAACAACCCCCCTCCCCCCCAAAAACAGGTAGCATTTCAGTTTCTCTTATATGGTAAATAAAATTAAAATCAAAAGTTCTGTTTAATAATGCATATATGACAAATGAATAATGTCTAATGACGCTGTTAAAGAGGATAACAGCAGCAGCATAAGACAAACCTCCAAATCCTTCAAAAACTTCAAAGAGCTTTTTCCATTGAAGTTAAAGACATTTTTAAAAGATTTTAAATGATTAAAATGGAAAAGATTTTTTAAAGCTTCAAATGATCAATAATATCCGGATAATATCCGAGAGTTCCATTATATGTCACAATGACCTCATAATGACCTCCTAATGCTGGACTCACCTCAATGACAGATAGTAGGATCTCAGGAGCTGAAGATCCCAGGGCCATTAGTGTCAGGTTGGATACAGTCTCATTCCAGATCCGAACGGTAGCAACCGATGTCTCACCGTTTGGCAGAGTGATGGTCACTTCCTTCTCCTGATCAAGAGAGGCAGCACATTGGAGTTTCAGTACAGAGATGAGAGCTTCAGTAGGTCAGCATGGAGTTTCAGCACAGAGATGAGAGTTTCAGTAGGTCAGCATGGAGTTTCAGTACACAGATGAGAGTTTCAGGAGATCAGCATGATGTTTCAGGACAGAGATGAGAGTTTCAGTAGGTCAGCAAGGAGTTTCAGTAGAGAGAGCCTGTTTTGTATATTTATGACATGATTTCACCTTTGACAAACTTCCCTTGGGCTTTTTTCAAATAATCTGTTGCCCTTGACCACAGCAGATACATTCAGAAACTTCTAGCAATTCTGCTTACCTTTTGTCTTTTACACATATTGTCTTTCTTCACCTGCCAGAGTATATTTGGCCACATTTTACTCTCTTACATCTAGGAGGATCCCCAGTTTTACATGGGGTATCTTAATAATATACATATTTCAAAACTGGTCTTCTGCAGACTTCTATGCAATTACATCTTGCTGCCCGTCTGCGACAGTGGAACTAATTTATGGCATTTGTTCTTCACCTAATAAAAAGGATGTTTGTAATGCTTTTATTGAGTGTTTCCAAAGGAACAGCAGTGGTTCTGAGCTGACATCCCTAGAGCCAATCATGTGAAGGGAACTGGAGGGGGGGCGTGGCGTGTGCTGGGGGGGGGGCATTGAGACGCTCAGATTAATGACAACGTTGAGAGCTGTTGACTTCGATGCTGCTATGGATGGAGAGATAAGGTTCCCATCCCACCAAAGGGAAGGACAAGAGAAGATAAATGACAGTGCAAAGTATTTACCTATACAGGGCCCTGGTCCTCTATAAACAGGAAATCATCTGCACTCAGTGAGTCAGCATTTTTGCAATTTCGAAGCCATCCATGACAGGCTACATGTATGGCATGAAAACAGCAATCCCCACAAATCTCCTTATCAGTTCACACACAGAAGCCACATTTGTAATGATCTAAATCACACTGATATTAAATAAGACTGTGATAATACAAAGTTGGCCATATTAACTGCTGGGCCAACTTCTGTGTGTGAAATTTCAGTGCAAAACAGCAATGTCTTTGACTATAAGACTGAAACCTGTCAGGGTGGATTTGACTCACTACTTATGTTAAGTATGTGGGCAAATCTACTGATCTCAATTATAAAAGCACTTAAATGACCCATGATAAACACGCCCATCACCCATGATAAACACGCCCATCACCCATGATAAACACACCCACCACAATAAACACATTCATCATCCATGAAACATTTATGTGCATTTCAAGGTTTTGTAAAATGGTGTGTGTGTGTGAATTGGACCGGGCTGTATGAGAACAATGGAACTGTATAAAACTAGCTTCAGTGTGTACGTAAGATACTGGCAATGCTGTTGGAAGTTCTAAGGAAAAATACCTACATACCAAACATCAACCTGCCCATCTTCAGATACAAACACCCACATACCGAACACCAACATGTCCATCTTCAGATACAAACACCCACATACCGAACACCAACATGTCCATCTTCAGATAAAACACAAAAACACCTACAAACTGACCACCAATGCACTCATCTTCAGACAAAAACACCCACTTACCAAACACAAACACACCCATCTTCAGACAAAAACACACACATACCAAATACAAACACACCCATCTTCAAACAAAAACACACACATACTGAACACAAACACTCCCATCTTCAGACAAAAACACACACATACTGAACACAAACACACCCACCTTCAGACAAAAACACATACATACTGAACACAAACACACCCACCTTCAGACAAAAACACACACATACTGAACACAAACACACCCACCTTCAGACAAAAACACACACATACTGAACACAAACACACCCATCTTCAGACAAAAATGGCCACAAACCAACACCAACCTGCTCATCTTCAGACAAGAAAACCCACATTTTGAACACCAACACGCCCATTTTCAGACGAAAAAACGGCCACATACTGTCGCCACTCAGCAGCTACAGGCCTTATTAAAACAATTTATAAATGCTGGCTCGGGAGATAATAACCCTTTTATTTACTGCAGTTTGAAAACTGTTTGGCTAATTTTCTCCTCAGATGGATCTATAGCTGTGAAGCCAGCTGGTACTGACTTCAAACACTGGTGCTAAAACTTGTCCATTTTCCCTTAAAACGGTGATTGTCACATGGAAAAGAGGAGTTTAGTGCAAAAACTGACATCACATTAAACATTCAGGGCAGTGTGAAACAAGTGTGATTATCACACGAACGCAGGCTTATTACACCTATAAGAAGGATTATTATTGTCACAATCTGCTGCTTTTCAAAATGAGTCAGACGACTGTGTATCTTCAGAACATAGCAACAGGTCTGCTCCAGGGGAAGGGAGAGACTTAAGGATCGCCTATAAAAAAAACACACTGTAATGTTGGCTAATGCTAATACCGGCTAAAAGAAACAAACAAAAACATCTGAGTGGAATTTGAGTGGAAAAGGAAGGCTATAAATAGTGTCAATAATTTTTAAAACAATGAAATGGAGTTCTAGAGTAATCAGACCAATGTAAACTTGACAAATGCTGTACTCAACTGTCCAAAATAACCGAAAGAAAAGGATTCTGATTACACAGCTTAAACTGGGGTTGTGCTTTGACACAAACGGTCCTTTCCTGGCACTGCATTTTAATAGCTGTGTCATTGCACTAGCTGTGTGATTGTCTCACCTGTGATGTAATAACCTCTATAGATGCCATGAAGCGGTCGGCAATGATGGACACGCCCAGGAACAGGTACATGAGAGACAGGAAGTAGATCACGGCGCGGACGAGTTTGCTGCCAAATCCCGGGTTCAGGGGCTCCCAGACGGGGAGGATGATTCCGGGCTTACACTCCACCACATCACCGCAGCGGCCAGGAAGGCTGGCTTCGGTCGCCGAGACGTTGTCGTACAGCTCCGGAGTCACGGATGGGGAGACGGGCTCTTCCTCCTTCTGGGATTCCAGAGTGCAGGGTGGAGGGAGAGACAGGAGGAGAAGTGCGAGGGAGAGGAGGAAGACCGTGGAGCAGGGAGGAAAAGAGAGCTCCATGGTTCTGGTTCCCGGGGAGTGGTGGAGTGTGACGGAGGAGATGAGAGAGGAGAGACGGAGAGGAGCCAGCCCACCTGGACACACACACACACACACACACACACACAGAAAGAGAGAGAAAGACTGAGAATAATAGGAAATACTCACAGCAAGTCAATTAATGATCACAGTCATTCATTTTTTTTTAACCAAATTCCAACTCAACATCTGAAAGTCCCAACATTCAGTTTGATGAGAGCACACACAAAACCTGGTGGGAATACGCTCTAACGGCACGAGCATTACCTCTGTCACAAGATGTTTATGGAACGTTAGTTTTCATAAATGGCACTGTGAAAGCTTCTCAATGCTAGAGAGACCAAATCTGTGCCCAGTGAGAGCACATGCCCCTGGGGGCAAGAAATCACTGAAACTACTATGGATGCACATTTGAGGTTGTGCCAGGTTGTATGATTGTGGTGTAGATGGGGTTGGTGGTGGTGGGGGCTCTGACACCTGTTTCGGCTTAACCGTATAACACGCGGTAGTCGTTGGATTTGCTTCTTCTGTATTGTTTTTTGGGAAAAACACATGAACACACACACCTATACACACACACAAACACACACACTCACACACAAACACACACAGTTCTCTCCGTGGTGGGGAGTGTGCGTGGGTCTTGTGCAGTGAGAGACTGTAGGATGTAGGTGCTCCTCCACATTAGTTGTTACACATAATCTCACAATCTCACTCTCACCTCTCTCACTCTCACTCTCACCTCTCTCACTCTCACCTCTCTCTCTCTTTCCCTCTCTCTCTCTTTCACCCTTATTCCTTCTCTGTCTCTCACTCTCTTTCTCTTTAATTCCTTCTCTCTCTCTCTCTCTCTCTCTCTCTCTCTCTCTCATCCTCCCTGACTGGATGATACCCGTGTAGTTCCTTACAGAGCAGTATAATACCTAATGTCTCTCAGCTAATCCCTGCAGGCAGGCACCATGAAACACAGAGCATGAAAGGGTTTTTACAACAAAGTGGAAAGAACTCAAAACTGCACTTAAAGAATACAATTAGAAATCAAGCATGTTTGTGAGTTATGCTTATCAGAGCGGGAACGATAGAGAGAAAGAGAGAGAGAGAGAGAGAATAGGAGAGAAAAAGGAATGAAAGATGGGTGCAAAGAGAGGATAAACGGAAACATCAAGAGACAAAGATTAAAGACTAACGGTTTGGAAATATAGAAAATGATTAAAATGGTTGAAAAGGCTTTAAGAAAGAATCAGTGAGGGAGAGAAAGAATACAAAAATGAGCAGTTCATGAACTGAAATGTCTTCATCGTCTTTATCGACATTTTTACTGGACTGTTACAAAAGGTTCCCACAAAGCAGCTGATGCCTCCTTCAAGGCATTTTAATTTAAGGAGGACCTTGTTTATTCTTCAAAGCATTTAAATTTAAGGAGGCCCTTGTTTACTCTTCTCTCTCTTGCGTCGCTGAAGCCTTGACAACAAAGAACACCCAATCCTAACAACACTTAAAAAAAATGATCCAATACAGAGCACGCCTACAACCTAGAAAGCACAAACTCAGCAGATTCTCTGCAACCGTAATAACATGACTCAACTGGCTTGGTGTAGTCCAGTTGTATTCAGCAGATCCGAATAGGATTTGGATTTGAATAGGATTTGAATACCTCTTGTCTTTTCTATGTATTGCTAGTCTAATCATCAAATGTGCTACACAATACCCATTTTTTATTACAGAATGTTACTAAATTATTTACATTTTTGTGCCAAATTTCTTCTAAATTTTCTCTCTTTTTATTATTAATTGCATGTCCTTCATATATTGTCCCACAGATGGCAGCTGATTATAATTACACTGTATTTTTCAAGTTCCACTTTTGGTTTAATTCCTTTTCTTCAAACTCAAATGGATTTACTACAAAGAAAAATGATTTACAGCTAAAGCCCCGAGCAGAATAATTATAATGATAATAGTGATATTCAGGGGATGCTGGGAATTTCTTTTATTTATTTATTTTTGGTCCCTCTCAGACAAGCCTTCATTTTTATGTCTCTGCAGATGTGTTCACATTAGTGTTATGTCATTCGTGACCAAGTGTACTGTTTGAATGAATAGTTTTGGCCGACAAACCGAAGTGAATTACGAAAGGGAAGCCGCTCAGTACTGTGACGTGACTTTAATTCGTGCTTAGTCAAAAAAGCTGAAACCCTTATTTTATAAAAACTCTGTTGGTTGGTGTGTCAATTCATCTAGATTGAAATCTACCTGTAACACACAATCCTACCTGTGTATTACATTGTGTGAGCTGTTTCTGGTGTAAACATGGCTTACGCACATCAAAGCTGGGCCTGCTGAGGCTGCTGTGTTTATGTATACATGATGGTACTACCAGAGTAAAAGTTCAGTAAATTCACACCTTAGTCTTTTCCAGCATTCATTTATTTGGCACACATAGAGTAATATTTAGCCTAATTTGAGCCTAATTGTAGTTTTTTAACTACAGCAAAATACTGCTGTTTTTCAGTTCTACACTCCTGTAACATTAGCGAGCCCATTTATACGCTCAATAATACTCTAATTTCATCCTGACTGAGGTTAATACGCTGACTATCCAAAAAAAAGCGTCCTTATCTGATTTCATTAGTCTTGATAAAGTCAGTACCTAATTCAGTATATAAATCGCGATTAAAACATCTGGCCTCTGTAGTCTGTAATGTGGTTGCTTATCTAATTTGAGAATGAGGAGAAAAATTAGATTTACATTTTCTTTTTATGTAATCACTATAAAACTAGAACAAAAATAGCAGAACAACGCAACTGTTCACTTTCCATGAGTTTTCAGTTATTACTGCCATGGTTTTTCTCCCAGTAATTGGATTTTACTGTTGTGAATGTAAATTCACTCACTCAGTGAACCACTGAATGATTCACTTCACTAACTCAAATGATTAAAATTGTTTTAAAAAAAAAAAAAAAACAACCCTGTAATGTCCAGAACTATGGCCAACATTACATAATATTACAGAAACACATAAAATTGTCAACACGTTTTCTTTTGGAACTGGAATTTAAACTTAACGCATAAGAACTGACACCCACTATATTTCAGCGGGATTTTGTTGTCAGGAGGATTAGTAACACATCAGAGAATTCTGGGATAGAACATGAGCTCAAACCCTCCATTTCCCAGTCAGCAAAAGCTATATGAGGTTCTGCTGAAGGGGATGTAAGGAAAGCGTGGATAAATTCCCTTCCGTAAACTTCTTTGACCCCCCCAGTACACAAACACACACACCATACACACAGACACACAAACACACACAAATGTATAAATACACACAACAACCCAGTAAAATAATATTAAATGCACGAAGAGACTCTCCAACTTGCATCTTGTGCTCTTTGTCCACAGTGATATCCATTGTTTTAAATGTAATGGTGTCACGCCGTGTGCAAAACACATTCGCTTCGGGGCAATGGAGCTTCATTCATGCATTCGTTTGGCAGTAAGTGCATCTTTATGAAGGGTAAAGTGCACCAGTATGAATCTTCCATTCATTATCTCTTGGCTAATTGATGACAGCAGACATTTAGAGCATCTCTGTCTTTATTCACTCACCTCCCTGAACATGGATTCCTCCTCCTGGTCCTACAAATCACCATCCAATACGTTCCATGAATACTCAGCGGCTCATCGCCTAAAGCTAAAGTTTAACCTTATTTAACCTCTCAAGACCAGGGGAGTGGGGGACTCCGGCTCAGTGCCAGGACGTCTGGGGGAAAAACAAACTGAACATTTTTGGCGAGAAATTTTGAATCATTTCAGTCATCACAAGGACGTTTGATTGCACGGTTAATGGATTACATGCGGTAATTGCTGGTTGTCATTATCCTCTTCTTGGTTTTGGCCTGTCTGTTCTTATTTCTGACCATAGATACCAGTCATGAATCAGAACTACTTCATATCAGTTTAACACTGACAAAGGCAACAACAAGCAAAAAAAACTTAGCCGACAGTCTACATAAATCCTGCCAACACACGTACATTGCTTTAATTAATTTCATTAATCTGGTATTCATTTTCACTTGTTTTATGAACATTTACTACACTGGTTAGTTATAGTATTGGTTAAAGCGTAATTGTTTTGTGAGGTGATATTTTTATAAAATAATTGAGGTGAATGTTTGATGTTGTGTGCCATCACGCGCAGCACTGGAACAAATTGCTACGATACGCAGATGAAAATGCCAAACAAAAAAATGATCCTTTCACTGTTGGTAAACAGCAGGGGCAGAGGACATCTGTCCACATGACTTATTCAGACAGTCCCCAACCATCCAGCTGCTGTTATGCAGAAACCGGCTGTAAATGCAAGACAGGACTGTACCATTAGTCTCTGAACCATCCAGCTGCTGGTTGACAGGACTGTACCATTAGTCTCTGAACCATCCAGCTGCTGGTTGACAGGACTGTACCATTAGTCTCTGAAGCATCTGAAAAATTCCAGCCTTTTACAGCAACCCATCACACAACGGATAATAACATACAACGTAAAATACACAGACGCTTTTCCTAAAGGGCCCCTATCATATAAAAATGTATTTTTCCTTGCTTTACAAAAATAAAGAATATTGAAGCCTTATGTTTATGTTGTTATAAGTATGCAAGTTTCAAAACACACCACTTACACCTCTAGACCATACAGCCCATATATGAAATCATAATGCAACAAAAATGTTCCTTAAAGTGGACATTAAGGAAACATGTAAAATAAAAAATATATATATATGGGCCCTTCAAAAACTCTATTACTAATTATATCACTGAATGTCTATATAATATGTTCCTAAATTCAGAATTTACATATTCTACCTAAACATGCAGTATATCATTACAGTAATCTGTTTTGTTAAAAAAAATCGATTTTTAAAAATCTATTGCTTCAGGATTCAAGCTATTCTGTCTTTTAAAAACAACTGGCTGTTATTTCCCTGTTGGTGAACGTCTGACCACAGCCGGCAACCATCGACCATCGGTCTCTCTGGTGAGTTCAGTGTGAGAGGAAGAATATTTCCAAACTATAAGGACATGTCACACCATTCTATAGCTGCATTTACGATCAGTACACAAGCAAATATCAAAGGATATGATATGGGTAAAGTATGCTACCAACTCTCAGTATTGCTCAGTCAACACACACACACACACACACGTTGTCAACATCTCTCTAGCTGACTCTCAGATTTTATCTTGTAGAACCTTTTATTCTGCACTGTAAGCTGTTAGACGCCATTATTTTATGAGGCTATTAGCACATTTATGTAATCTCTTAATTTTCTTTTAGGCAATAAATGACAAATGTTTGGTGCTAAGAAAGCGACAGGAAAACTGAGCAACTTTACACGTTGCTCAACAACTTATCACTACAGGATTTCTTTTCATATTACAGATTTTTTATCAAAAAGAGAGAAATGATGGTGAGGGGGGGGGTCTGGGGGGGGGTTAAGGAGGTCCCACTGCAAACATCAAGATCAATGAGAAAATAAAAGAGCATTTATGGCTCTAAATGACCACCGTGTTCTAATTCCCTTAATAGAGTTTTAGAGGTTCTCACACAACACCCACTAATTACAGCAATTCTCATGTTCGCGTGAACAGTCATCAGCAAAAATCTCAATATTATGAAATTTCAAACACTTTCCATCCAAAACACCCAAACAGAGAAGATGAGTAACATGAAAGCTGTTGATGCTTCAAGCAGGAACATCATTTTGTTCTCTCTGTGGGTGCATTTTAAACACAGCGTACAACCACCGACACGTCACCCAAGGCTCTCTTATGTTCTGTGCCTCTACTCACACCTCCAGCCTCAAACCAGGCTCTGCACAGCTGGAGCAGCTCGAAGCAGTCCTGCAGGATGGTCCTGATGCTGCAGATGTGACAGACCTCTTCCAACACGTGCATCAAAACCCTACAGGCCCACCTCACACCTCCCCCACACATCTGTTTGAGTCTAAAACCCATCAATCTTTACAGAAGCTTCAAATATTTCAAACTGCAAAAATACCTCAACACCAGATGAATTATGAATGAGATGCATTTCCTGCCTGATGAAAAAGGGGCTGTAAAATAAAAGGATTCACGCAAGGGTAATGTAAGTGAAATACTACCTATTCCTTCAAACCCCCTGTAACCCTATGGAGCTGAGGGTTTATAAAACTCTGGTCTTCAGTAACAGCCCTGCAGACTACATGTGAAGAGCACATTTTCATCCTCACCCAGCTGGAACAAACATGAATAATATCCAGAGCTGGGACACACGAATCATCTCCAGAGCTGGAACACACACCAATCATCTCCAGAGCTGGAACACACACGAATCATCTCCAGAGCTGGAACACACATGGATCATCTCCAGAGCTGGTGCGCAAACGAATCATCTCCAGAGCTGGAGCACACACCAATCATCTTCAGAGCTGGAACACACATGAATCATTTCCAGAGCTGGAAAACACATAAATCACCTCTGGACTTTGATAATTACTTTTTGACCTGATTCCAGTCATTCATACTTAATTATTTAGCTGATTCGATAAACACAGAAAACCAAACCGTCTGAGCAGGAGCTGCCCACTACTGGTGAGTAACAAACACAGGCTTTTGCTTAAAAAGCATCTGCTTCTAGACATGAACTGTGTACAAGACATTTTTGAATAAGTATATATACGACAACTTAAAATAAGTGGACGTTCCAAAGTATGACTCACATTCACAAATCATAAGGCAGCTTCTCATTAGAATGTTGGAAGACAGCAAGAAATATCAATTCAATATAACATGAACAGAGGTTTTAATATTTTATAGGTGAAACAGTAAAATATTTCCTCATTTTAATGAGGACATTCTCTCCTTGCTGGATATTGTTGTATGGAGAAGTACAAATGTGAAGAAGGATGTCATGCACACACACACACACACACACACACACACACACACACACACACACACACACACACACACACACACGAGCACTCTCTCACCCGCTCTACCCCTCAGCTGGTTCTAAGATAGCACAGCCAG
>JAOYMR010000012.1:9081191-9097927 GCA_025802075.1 Tenebrosternarchus preto | reverse complement strand
TTGGTATCAGCGCGTGCGTCTCACTCTCAGGAGATGATCGCCGCTGTCCGTTTTCAAATTGGACCATTTTCTGATTTGCGCATGGTGTATCCCCGTCACGTATCTGAGCCTCATCAGGCGCCCAGCGCGCAGCCACATCACATCAATGCGCCATTTCAAATGTGTAATTGCCTGTCCGTGCAGAGACAAGTACTTTCTTCTTTTTTTTTCACCCAGCAATCAAATTCGGTCTATATGCATGAAGGTCGTTTATGTCGCGCGAGGCACCGTACAGTTTTAGCATGTTACTTGATAAGTGAGTAAAAAAAATATATATATATATATATTTTCAGGTTTGTTTTTTTTTAACTGCAATGTAATTACGGTCTGAGGGTATTCTGTATGACTGCGTCAAAATCAAATTAGTTTCACAGATGAAGGGACTATGTAAGTATGCGCATAAACTGATCATAAGAACCACACTGTACTAAATTCAAATGGAATGTTGTATCTTGCGATTTCTGATACAGAAAGACGGGAAATATAACTAAGTATTCACGGATACACATACATGAGAAACTGGCAGACAGCACATTACCAAAATCATGTGAAAAATATCAGGAGAATCACATTTTAAACAAATAAATCGGCTGGATGCAATACGTAGACAACCATAACCGAAAAGTACAGTAAAGAATAAGGAATGTTTTTTTTATTTTATTTTCATAATATCAACGGCTGGTCAAGTCGACGTTAACTAGGGAGACTTACTCATGGGCAGCTGACGGGTTCCAATACGATTCAAACTTAACTATGTTCACAGAGACATCAGTTGTGGCTCTTGTAGTGCACGCTTCTCTATCCCGTAGGCTTTTTATGGAACCGCGAATAGCAGGGACGCGCTCGTCACACAGAAGCACGCATTAAAACTATTATTGTTTGGTGTTTTTATGAGATAAGCTATGTGCTAACGGCTGTCTGTTCCGAATGACCAAGTTGAGATGCAATATGAACAGGTACATCGAGAACAATAATTTCCTATTGTATCTCAAACAGTAATGTAAACAAGAAGGCTTACCTTGTATACTAGTTTATCGTGTCGCTCAGTGCAGACGTGGCCACGAGAAACATAGTGCTTTTGTTGAGACAGAAAACCGGTCAGGTTTTTACGCTCGCTCTCTTTCCGCAGTTGGACTGGCTGACACACAGTTGTAATTCACTCTCACTGACTGTGAAAACAGTCACTCGCGCTCAGTCGCGTCCAACCAGGCGCGTCATGGGAGGGGAGGGTAGCCCAGGGGCGCGCGCTGTACAACGTGACGAGGACGCGCATTCTTATTAGCGCCAAAGCTTACGCCTGAAAAATAATGACCCAGTACAAATAAGGCAATACCTATCTTCTGAATTAATAAATTCTGTAAAATATTGTCTTGAAAATATTTTGAGGCGAGCTGACAACAAACGGTCCGTGAAGGTACAGTAGAAGCACAGGTCTTACTGGTATGGGAGTGCATTCGTACTTCAGGCCCAATAAAAGCAAGTATTCTGAACAAACACATTTAAAATGGGAGAAAACACTGAACAACTCCCACTGAATCGTAATAATAATAATGTCGGTTCATAAAGTCCGTAATGTACTGATGTTCAACTATCTGAACAGTATCTTCCCTGCTCCTATCCTGACCTTGTGCCTACCGTGTTCTCATATGTCTGACATTCTATATTAGCACATCAGTAGTAGTAGTTCCTTTAGACCAAACAGACCTTTAACATCACATGCTGATCTTCCAGATCTTTCCATTACAGTGTGAGAAGTTCTGTTTAACTCCAGTCCCATAAATGATATCTATGACTGTAACTTTACTCTCTGGGGTTGATAAAAACAAACCCTCAAACAAATATAGTGCAGTGTCTTGTTATGAAATGTATGCACTGTTGGCAAATATTTCCGATCCACAGTGATGCTATTTTTGCTTCTTGAAAAGCATCTTGTTAATACTGTTTACAGATTATAAGAATGTCCTTTTACATATCACTTAGAAGTTAATATTATTTCTGCTATTAATACTGAAACAAACATTTAAATCCACAAAGCAAGAAGATGGCTTTGTTAAAAAAAAAAAATAAATAATAAAATAAATGATTAAATAAATAAATAAAACCTTGTATAAAAGACTAGCAGATTCCCCTTCAGTTGTTTCAGTCCTTATTTCAGTGCATCAGGGCCTGACTGGTTTGCTGCTGAGACATATGCCTTTATCTTCTTCTGCTGCAGTGTCACATAGTCAACAGCCTCCAACAAGCTCCCCCTAGACACAGCCACCTGGGACACTAGGCTTACCCAGGTGCCGACCTTATCCGACCATGTCTCTTTGTACTGAGTCTGACTCCAGGCACTGAGCATGCTCAGATACGTTGCTTCCGAAACGTAGCATCAAGATAGATAGTAAGTGGCCTATGTGGTTAAGTTCTTCCACTACTAGCATCCACCTGCCCAGTCTAAGGTGTTACGCTTGCAGAGTTCCTGCTAAGAGGCCAGTTTTTGCTGAAGTTTGCAGGATACGAAGATGATATAATCCGCTTCTGTAGTAAGCCCTTCCCTGTCAGGAACATCATGCTGGGTCTGGCTCAACCCTTCCAGCCTTTCTCATCAAGAAATCCAACTCCAGAATGGTCCTGTAGAGCCCAGTGACTTTTCTGGAACCGGTGCTAACGCCATACTGCAACTGAATAAGGAACAAAGAGAAGATAAAGCAAAGTAAACACAGCTACTAAATGCTTTCCTACAGTGTGTGTCATGGACATAAACAGACAGATTTCATGGCTACTCTGGTGAGTTATGTTAGCACAACTGGCACATATAGACTTATTTTAAAGAGACTTAAAAAAAAACTCCTCACAGACACATTGTGTGCGTGCTTACGCATGAAAGGAAACAGTGGGGAGCCTCCTAGCATGCTGTCGTCATGTGAGACACCAAGCACTGCGCTTACCCAGTATGTCCAGATACTGGTTTCTTCATTGCCACAGCTGCCATGGTATCTGGGTTTGTCTCAGAGTTCAAGGTCTCAAATACTGCTCACAGATAACTGCCATGCAAAACAAGGTCATCCTTCCAAGCCACCATTGAGTTTTCCAATCAGTGATTAATCTGTGCTTTGTACCTTAGCAAAATACCACAATGGTAACCCTGTGGCAATGTCTGTCATAGTGGGAGCTCTTGCTTTGGTTTACACCAGCATGGATCTGCAGCTTCCAGTTTGCCTGGGAAACGCACTGAGGAATGACAACATCCTTGGCACGGTTTCACCCAGGCAGGTTGGGCATCTCCTCACGCTTCTGCAAGATTTCACAAGCTGGATGTCACAGTGCTAACCGTGACCCATGCTGTGTGTAGTGAAGTCCCGTCGGAAAGGGAGGGCTCTCTCGGAATAAATGAATAATTCATGCCATGTCGCGGTTGGTCTTCAAGATGCATGTCAGCATTTTTCCAATAGCAAATGAACGCTGGAAAGAGAAGCTTAGATATGAAGCATAACTCTTATAGCATGAGTGAGACGTCTTAAGACGCCTCCTTTCTTGTGCACGGTGAGGAAGAGGTGAGCTCATTTTTATATTGCTATGTGTGGCAGTTATTAAATGTGGACAAAGACAGACTCCTCCCCTTCCTCAGCTGCCAGCCCAAAGTGTTCGATGGGTGGTAGCAAGAGCTTCTGAAGATTTTATGTTAGACATCTTACCCTAATCAAAGGCATCACGAATTTCTCATGGCTGATGAGGTTTTGCTGAAGACCATAGATGATGAAACAACTTCTCTTTAAAAACATTTTGTAGAAAAGGTATTTTTATGAAAGTAGGACAGGCAAGATTGTCTGGGATGGCAAAAACACGGTGAGGGAATACAGCAAGCTTGTGCTCCAGGAGGATGATGACTTTCTTGTAAACAACACTGTGTTAAAATTCCCTACAGAGAACATGTTCCTATTAAAAGACATACCTTCAAGAGCATAGCTGTGATTTTGTTTGCGTGAGTGTCCTTACCAACATCAAGCTGTGTCTGGAACAGCATTTTTTCATTTCATTATTATTATTATCTCATCAATGTATTTTCGCATCTGCTTATAGATACCTTGAGAACAAATGTAGGTTTTGGCCATTAATTTCAGTTTGCAGTTTTTAGAAAAAGGATAATCCTTTGTACGTTCTTATTTAATCCCCAGGTCAAAATTTTTTCTCTCTCCTCTACACTTTCTCTCTTTTACACATTTTTTTTTCTCATTTTAACAGCAGACCACCAGTTTGAGTGCCATTGCTGTCTAAGGGAAACAGAAAGGCAAGACCCATGGGTAAGAGAGCGCAAAACGTGGATCCCTGAGCATTGGAGAAACATTGCTTGGTCAGATAAATCCAGATTTCTGTTGCTCCGTGCTGATGGGAGGGTCAGAATTTGGAACGAGCAGCACGAATGGTTGAACCCTTGCTGTCAGGTGTCAACAGTTCAGGGTGATGGAGGTGGAGAAATGGTGTGGGCCATTGTTTCTTGGCACACCCTGGATCCTCTGATACCTGTGGATGGACAGTTGGACAGTAGGGTTTACATTCTGGTAGACCAAGTTCCCTTAATGGCAGCTGTTTATGCTATGACAGAAGGACACTTTCAGCAAGACACCTCACCAATCCACATGGGTTGTATATTCATGGACTGGTTCCAGAAACTTGAAAGCAAGTTTTCGTTACCTTTCCCTGACCTTCACAGTCCCTAGATCTTAATTCTAGAACATCTAGAACATCTAGGACAAGGTAAAACAGTCTGTTCCCTCTAATGTACTTCCATCTAATAGGCAGCAACTGTGGGTCAAGATTTCTGCAGAAAAATTTCAACTCTTAGTGGAATCTATGCCATGATAAATTGCTGCAGTTCTGAAGGCCAAAGAAGTTTCAACGCACTATTAGATGGGTGGTTCTAATAAAGTGGATATTCAGTGAATGCTGTAAAATGTGTAATTATATATGTTGTATATGCTATACATAAAATACAATTTTGCTTTGGTGGGTTTGTTTGTTTGATCTTCATTTTTGCTGTTCTTGGATTTTTAAGGGGGTCTTTTTTTCCTTGGGTCTTTTGCAGATGCTTTACAAGATATGCTTATGGTGCTGTTACCAATGGCTCCTCACTTTTCACCTTCTGTCTAGATCCTCCTTTAATTCCTTTCATTTCTTTAGCTTCCGACATTTCCTGTCTTTGACGATGATGCCACATGGGACTGCAACATCTACCTCTGCTGCTGTTTCCTGCTCCTTATCTATAATCAATATCTCTGGATGGTTTGCCTGATCTGGAAGTCGCATGTTGTGTGATGGGACGGTGCTGATGGGCACAAATGCATGTGCAGTTAAGAGTTTGCATCCAGGTCACTCTTGGGCCCGATGAAGCTTTATGTGTTTATGCTAATTTAGTGCAGCTGTGGTCACTCAGTGCTGTTTGTTGTCATGGTGAGGCGCTGTTTTTGAGGATAGTGCTGAAATAACATGCGCCGCTGTCCATGGTCCTGGTAGGTGGGACAGGTCTATTGGTTATTTGATGTGGCACTGTGCCTCTTAACAGGTAGTCAGGAGTCACAGCCACAATCATACTCACCCATTAAACGCTGAGTCCACTGCACCAGAGCCCAGTCAAGGGCTAAAACACCTGAGAAAGGCCAACAGCTGCGAATGTACAAGGATGGAATCATTAATAAGACGAACTTTTTACTTCTAAAAAGTGAGGGTTGTTTTTCATCCTTGAGGGCTGTAGAGCAATAGTATTTATGATATTACCATTTTATTCCTGCTTGACCTTTAAACTGTACCTGTCTCATGTGGGCTGGGTGTGGGTGGGCAAGAACACAGTGGAGGTTTTGATGACACACAGAAGATTGATGTTTACACACCGGGAACCGCCAAACATGTAAACACTTAATAACAGGAAAAAAGAGAAAACCAACAACACTTCCCTACAGAAAACCAGGACAGTTTTACCTTGTCATTTATCTCTGTCCTTGACTTCATTAGGCCCTTCATTAGAGGACTTTGTGGCCAGTTACCAGCATGAGGGCCCATCCAGTCAGATAGCTTCACAGACTCTACACGGCTCACTAAACAACTAGGGCATTCATTTCTGCCGTTTCTCTGTGGGAAGCTATGACTGGCTGATTGATGTAATGTCCCAACACCCAAACCAGGTGATCTGACAGGCCTTCTGCATTTTCATACAATGAAAACATCATATGAGTCATGTGCTGATGATTAAAATTGTTGATTTGTTCATTCTCCTGGGGGCAGCGCAGAAGAAATCCATAAACTGGTCAATCTGTTCAATCAGCTTCTGCCATTGTTCAGGCTCAGACTGGGTCCAAGGATGATCAAGCATCACAAAGGGGAGCCTCCTTGAAGCCAACAACGAAAATAACACAGCGGCAGCGCCGGTTCAAACCCAAGTATGGGCCAGATCATCTGCAGTTTGTGGTGTGGTACCACACCGCTTGAGTACGTCATGTCATGTTTCATTTGCTCTTCCGCTCATTCCTACCATGATTAGTGCTTCTGTGCTGTTCTTTGGTGTAACATCTTCCAGCCACTGGGAGGAATTTTCTGCGTTTACCACCTCTGCTGCCTGTCAGTGGTATGGTCCACAGAGGAGGTTATCTTCCCAGAGCACCTCCTCAACTTCCACATTTACCCACCTCTGCTTGTTGGATGTTCTATGGTGGAGTGTAAAGTTTTCCGTCAATCCATCAAAGCACAATCCATTGCTGTTGACACCTGAACGAGGATTCAGTTCAGTTTCCACCTTATCACCAATCACTAGCTACAGGTTTTGATGGATTTAGCGTTGACCCGATTAACATCGTTTTTCATTTAATTAAATAACAGTTGTTCATAATCCTCATGTAATTGTAATTTCATTGTGACACAGGGCACTTTGCAATAATTTTTGTTTCAGGTATAGAGCATGTATAGATTTCAAAAACAATGTGTGGCTAAAGTAACTGTATGCTTATGGTATATGATTATATTATTTCATTTAATAAAATATGTTAAATGCTGAGAGAAATTATTATATAAATCCAGAATATATAAAGTCTTTTGAAATTGAGTTGGGTGGGGATGGAGGACAACACAGAGGATGGTGTTAGAACACAGGCTGCCGCTGATGTTTGTACACTGGAACCTCATGCAAGAGCAAGAAATCACAAACATCAAAAACAAACAAAGACATGGAACAAAAACATGGAAATGCCCACAGGACATGTGGCAAACCAGGACAATGTAAAACAGGTCATTTGTCCTGTAGCTCTGTCCTTGTCCTGTATCTCTGTCCTTAACTGAGGTGCTTCTTTGTGGAGCTTTGTGGTTAATCACTAGTATTAAAGGCCAATCCTTCCTCTTCGATCATTCCTTTGTAGACAGGAGAGGAGCTCTTAAAGAAGTCAAAAAAGTTATATAGCTGGTAACAGTACAAGAAGACATGGGTCTGAGTTTTGCTTCCTGAAAAAAGGACATTCTGGACCGCTTCTGCTTTTTTTCTCCTGTGACCTCAACAATCAAATTCCAGTTTCAAAATATTGAGCTTAGGTATGTTTTGTGGGTTTTGTGGTTAGTGCAGCCCCACACAGGCTCTCCAGAACCACCCAAACAAGGTGCTCTATCAGACCTTCTGCACTTCCTGCGCTATGGAAACAACATCTGAGCCATATAGTGTTGTTGGTATTTGAGAATGTTATCTGTAAATCTCTGAAACATAGACCAAGGCCTTGTGGAAGCCAAAAGGCAAGATATGGTATTGCCATAGACTGCACAAAATGACCTTAAGAATTTTGATTTTGTTCATTTTCCTGGGGGCAGTGGAGAAGAAATTCATAAACTAATCAGACTACTTAATCAGACCTTTTTTCAGGCTGAGACTGGGTCCTAGGATGATCAAGCATCACAAAGGGGAGCCTCCTTGAAGCCAACAACAAAAACAACACAGCGGTAGCACTGGTTCAATTCCTTCAGTAGGGTGACGTGGTCTATAACTTCACCTTGCTGATTTCCTGGTTGCTTGATTCAGCAGTTCACTCAATAATTCACACAGCTGCATTTTTGATGTGTGGCTCCCCACAGAGAGTGGTGTTTTCCTTCACTCTTTGTCATTCCTCTCATTTGGACTTCGGGCTGTCAAACATGCATCATCTCCTGCTACTCTTGGTGTATTCTGTTCCCACCAGCAGCTTCAGACAGCAATGTCAAGTGTGATGTGTTACACTGCTGCTTACTTGAAGTGTGATGTGTTACACCGCTGCTTACATCATGTGTGATGTGTTACACCGCTGCTTACTTCATGTGTGATGTGTTACACCACTGCTTACATCATGTGTGATGTGTTACACCGCTGCTTACTTCATGTGTGATGTGTTACACCGTTGCTTACACCATGTGTGATGTGTTACACCGTTGCTTACATCAAGAGTGATGTGAAATGCCATGGCTTTGTTTGCTCTTCTGCTTGTTCCTACCTGAGTAGTGCTTCTGTACTGTCCTTCAGTGTATCATCTTCTGTCCTTCAGTATATAATTTGCTATGTTTGCCACCTCTGCTGCTTGTCAATGGTATGGTCCACAGAGGAAGCTATCAACCTCCCTGAGCTCTTTCTCAGCCACCATATTACCCACCTCTGCTGCCCGTCAGTGGTATGATCCACAGAGAGTTATCATGGGTGGAAAAGGGCAGAAAGCCTCATTCAGGACAGTAGTGTTGACATTTTTGAGATCCTTCTCCTCCTTTTGTTGTTTTTTGATGTTTTATGGAGTGCAAAACAATTTTTTTATTACTATCTATGTGTGCCTATATGTGTGCGTGTGTGTGTGTGTGCATGTGTGTAATTTAATTGAACTGCCAAAATAAATAATGTGAATACAAGCCATTGGCTCATATGAGACCTGATTTAGGATTTAATTGTTTCCACCTTGTTACCTTTCACTGGCCACAGGCCTCTATGGGTTTGATCCTGTTAACATAATTTTTTATTTAATGAAGTAGCAGGCAGTCATAATCCTAATATTTTATTTTTATTGTATATGCAGGGTGCAAAATATTATGCATGGACAGTGTGATTAGGTTTCAAAAACAACTCGTGGGTAATGCAACTGCATGCTTCTGAGTATCTGATTATATTATGTGTTTAATAAAATATGTTAAATGCTGTGTGTGGGTGACATTTAAAACGAGTACCATGACAGTGGGCACAAAGCATTCACACAGAATGAAACCTTTGATAAAATCGGTTGGAACCTGTGAAGGTCATAGGCAGTCATCACAAAAAATGCTGTAGGCTTTAGAGAGCAGCATCTGGAACCAGCTGTGAAGAATGTGTATGAGTGTGTGTGTGTGTGTGTGTGTGTGTGTGTGTGTGTGTGTGGAGAAGCATATTGAAAAAACAATATAACACTCTTCTTGTAATAAAGAGAGGTAGATAATCTAGGTCATGTTGTGTGATCGCCATATCATTCTGAAACGCGCACACACATACAGAGCAAAAGTGTGTGTGTGTGTGTGTGTGTGAGAGAGAGAGAGAGAGAGAGAGAGAGAGAGAGAGAGAGAGAGCAAGGCAGATAGATAGATACAGAGAGAGAGAGAGAGCACTACATGGACAGGAGATGTTCTGTGCATGCTTCAAAACAATTTTAATTCCAGACTACAGTCTTTATTAGTGCTTAACCACCCTGGGTCCCTCAGGAGCCTTGCATTGCATATAGTGGGATTAGGGTGTGTGTATGTGTGTTGGTGGGGGGTTCATCGAAGAGCCCTAAAACACCATCCAAATCAGCAACAGACCCTTCTAAGACAGATCACAGCCACATTAACGTAGGGGAACCAGACAGGGTCTGCTTCTAAGATCCCTCTTACCACCAGAGCCAAGGCGAAACAGCCTGCATCCATCTCTACCTGGTTGCTTACACACAGTTTTAAGTAGATGTGTAAGAGATTTGGCTTGTAGTAGTTCATACTAACTGTAGCACTCACACTAACTCATGTATACTGTAGCACTACTGAATATGAGCTGTGAAATGATGACAGAATAGAAAGGGTTACAGCGATGACGGCCTTGTGAGTCGGGTTCCACCAGACAAGCCCTTCTCAGATTGCAACCCGTCTTTGCAATGTGCACCAGCTCGCCAGGCACCACCAGAGTGATGACGGCACTCGATAAAATCAAGCACATGACACACTCTGCCAGGGACAGCCTCTCTCTCCGGGGATGAGGGTGTGGCTGTACAACTGCCGTCACCAAGAAAGGCACTGGTCCAAATTTCAACTCACGTGGGAGGAGCCCCTGTTATGTGAAGGGGGTGCCTGGGCGAGGGGGGTTGGTCCGGGAGGGGTGGTACAGATGGACAGGCTTGCCCTGCATTGGGCCCGAGAGAGGGTCACCGTGGCAGGACAGGATGTGCCGCAGTGCTGGGGGCGTGACTTCCTGGGAGAGGGGCGGGCACTATGCGGCACAAGCAAGAGAACGGGCAGACTGTGACCGCAGAGAGGTCGAAGTGTCATTAGAGGGCACCCATGTACCTCATGGACATTTTGAGAGCTGTCTAGGTCACCTGGGTGTCTTGGCCCTTAATGGTAAGGGGAGGGGGAGGGAGAGCGTCAGCCTCTGTACCTGAGCTGTGGACCAATGAGAGAGTGAAGAACACAACAAGCACTTCCACCATGCTGTCTGCATCTCCACAGACTTTATTGAATTTCAAATTAAAATGAGTGTGTTAATGTGCCTATTTAAACAGATGATCTCTCTAGTATATGTGTGTTTAGTTTCCTTCTCGTGTTAGGCCCTGGTCATACCTGGCATTAACCACTTGTCACCACGATTTCTTACATAATTTCCACTGAAGGCAAGGCTGCGCACATTTACTACTTCAACCTAACGCTGTCTGTTTTCAGAACATCGCTTGGTCTGCTAACCATTTTTAGTAATAGGAAAGGAGACACCGACAGTAACGATGAAAATCGCTTTTATCCACCATCCTACCTGTTTAAAGGCGCTACAAGTCACTTTACCAACGTAAATGACCGAAATAATACTTATGAACGTGAGTATTAATTATTTACACGTTTTTTACAAAGTGCAGCTCACATAGGATGAATCAGTTTATGATCCTTATAGCGGGACCCCCACACAGAGCCAGCCGTGCTTAAAATAGATTTAGTACAGAATCTCTTAAATATCCAGACTGCTAGGTATGGGTGTAACGGCATTGTCATAATGTGAAGAATAATTTGGGAAATGACCTATTGCTCTTTTAATTACAAACAGGGCGTTTTTCAAACAGGCTCACAGTTGTTACATATTTTCCGTCAATGGCAATAGCGCGTTTGATACCGGCCGTGTACATTGCTGTCGAAGACGCATCAGGAAGCATCCCCGCTTGAACAATAGATGTAATGTGACCCGATGCGTCCCAGAACACCTCCGACAGTGCTGTGAGTAATCAGATTACAGTGATCTCCGAGACCCATCGTACCCCACTCATCTTGTTACCCAGGACGAATGTGTGTGTGAACACAGCCTTGGATTGGCATGTTCAAATGATGGTTACCGTCACCGTGTGTCTGTTTGGCCTCCATTTTTAATCGAATAGTGTTTTCATTTGAAGGAATGGTATTTTTACCCCATAAGCTACAATACTAACAAGAAAATGAAACGGCATTATAGAGGGAAAACGCTTTAAAACAGCAAAGAATACCTAGGATTTAAGATGCATGCACAAATACATGACGAAGCGACTGATAAGTATGTAGATATCAGCGTACTGAAGGATTATAATTTCACCTTTTTAGCACGTGCAGATATTGCCCGACAGGATGCGGTGTCTTTGCAAAGGTCGAACGGAAATTGAACTTCACGGTGAGCGATAGGCGCCGTGTAAAGCCATGCTGTGTTCCAGCGTTAATGTCATTGCAGAACACATTTGTGCGGTCCGCCTCGGAGCATAGGTGAATCTCGAAGCAAGACCCTATCTCTGCGTCCTGAAGTTCTGATTTTGGTCTGATAGGGACTGGGGCTTCAGCAGGTTGTGGCCCAGGTGCCGAGGCGTTTTTATAGTTTCGTGTAATTTACGCTGTGTGATGGCGGCAATGAGGGAGCGGAAGGCGAGGCTGCAGGAAACATTGTGTTTAATGATAACTGCAGACGAACAGCGTACCTCAAAACAGTAAAACATAAAAGACAGCAACAGGCTGTATCTAGCAAGCGGGAGTTTGGCATCACCAAACTCCAAAACACAACATCGAACAAACTTACAAAAAGGCATTCACATAGACTGGGCTTCAAGACCGCAGGCTCGGTAGTCCTCAGGCAAGCGAATGTGCAGCAATGGGTTAGCCAGACCTGTGGGCTTATATACAGAGGTGAGATGATTAGTGGAGACTGAAGTCAGCTGGAGGTGATAAACGGGTGATTGGGACAGAGGCAATGAACGAAGTGAAGTGGATGTGGGCGTGGCGTTAAGTCTACGTGCCCGGCGCGACGTGACACGCTGCGCGTATGTCGCCGCCACTTTACGAAGTGGTTGATTTTATTCCCACCTCTTTTTGTTTCCTCTAAAAGCGGTGTTCGCTTCATTTATTCATTAGTAATTCGAGTAACAACATTCTTGTTTTAGTCAATAAAACCAAATGTATTATGTTGCTAATGAGAGAATCAGAAAACGTTCGTGCCTGTCACACGATACTGAGAAACGCTAGCTTGTCACACGATACCGACATTATAAACGGTCACAGCAGTTTCGTGAAACAAAAATTATCTTCTTTTTATTCAAAACAGAAAATAAATGCACCATAATGCTGATAACATACTTCTTGTACTGTTCAAAGTCGATGGGCTTGACAAACTCGCCCACAAATGTTTCGTAAGCCTTTTCTGTTCCGTCCCAGAACTAATTTATTTAATTTATATGCCCGGGGGCTTGATTTCTTAAAGGGAACGTGAGTTTGAGGGACGGCTGAATCGGATCTAACACCCTGTTGTTGTCCCCAGCATGTTTCAAAGGTTCGCTAGCACTAGTACCAGATTTTTAAAATGCCTCTATAAGCATGTTTATTGGCATGGACATCAATTCGAGAGTGAAAGGAGTGGTGTGTTAGATTATCTCAGTTATTTAAAGTGCTGCTCTAAAATCAATGGTTAATAAGATAAATTAATTCGTTGAGTGAGTGCCCGGAATGGCCTGGGGTGTGTGTTCGTGGGGAGCAAGACCAGCATGTGCAAATGTTTTTGGCACGCGTCTAGTTTGTTGAGCCAGAGGTTGCATAATGGTAAAAGGCAGCTTTGTACTTATTGAGCATAACCACCTATTATCTCTCTATCACAGCTGTGGTAATCAAAGACATTACTGACTCACTGTAACTGTGTTTTGCTTGTGTCTAATGATGAATGACGAGTGTTTCTTACCAAAAAAAAATCATATTAGAATTAGTGAGAGAGATGTTTCTGGAACACAGTATTAAGACCAGCTCTGACAGAAAAATACTTGGAGCTTTTATTAACTTTTTGGTAATTTATTGGATTTGGTAAGTTTTGCCTTTGCAATGGTGAGACAGTGCTTAATTAACAGACAGTTGTAGATATTGTGCTGAAATTAAACACCCCAAAACATCATACTACAATTATTTAAATGTGTAATAAAAATACCATCTCATTTTTTACTACATAATTAACAGTGACGTTCAATTTTTTATTTATTTATGTGTTTTGCACTAAACCCTCTCATTATTGTCTCAGACAAAAAGTTTAAGTCACACAATGGAAAGTCCTGAAAGTCCCATTGTTATAGTGCTACAACTTTTACGTCAGCTGTCTCTCCCACTCGTCTTTCTCCCTTTCTCTATTTCTCTTCCTCTCTTCTCTTCTCCCTTGTTCCCTCTCTTCTTATCTCCCAACGCTGTCTCTTCCTCTCTTCATTCCTCTTTCTCCCTCTCTCCTTCCCTCCTTTCTTCTACTAAATAATATCGCTAAATAATAGCAAAACAGTGATCTGCAGCTTCACTTGTAGAAAAATAATGCTTAAAAAAAACAATTGTTATTGAAGTCATTGAAAAGAAATAGAACAGACCAACACCACAGCCATTATATATCCTACTTTGTACTCCACTTTCAGAAATTGAAATGATCAGCTACTTCATTACTATAATGACATTCACAGCCGAATTTCTTCAGCACGAAACCAAGCAGTGTGATTATCTGAAGGCGTTCTGTAGTCAGGTAATAATTAAACCGGCTATGATCATTCACAGTGTGGGCAAGTGACAAAACATTAGTAGCTAAAAAATGCATCAGGCACATTCTGCCCGCAGTAGCATTGCTTTTTTGTTTGTTTTGTTCGTTTGTTTCCTACTCAAGCAGTTTCTCGGAGGGTTATTTGCCTCATGTCCCCTCATTTCGATCTGCTATCTAATTAAAAACATTAAAACAGCTGAACGGCGGTGTGGCTCACCCCGCTTAAAGGGCCCAGCGGAGAGCCGATGATGGACGATCAGGCTGAAGAGAACAAGCTGCTCTCCCTGTCTGCCCTCAGGCTCCTCGCTCTGATGCCCAGACTACACTGTTGCTGACATCACAAGATTCTGCTGTTTAGCATCTTACATCAGAACACTTTCGGGCACGCGTGTGTTTGTGTGTGTGTGTGTGTGTGGGTGTTTGTGTGTCTATTTTTATACCTTCCTCTTCCTCCTCTTCACTTTGTTTTCTGTCATGTTATGTCTAATGTATGAATTACTTTATATAGTGATCCAAAATCTTGCCAATAATGATTTATCCTGTTCTTATCTGAGTCCAGTTCAGTTCTGTTTACACTTAGATAATAACTGTAACCTTCAAATGCAAATTGCCTACAGTGTATTCATTAACTAGGAAACAGGAAGACGCCCTGACCTATACCACATCTGGGTTAAGAACCCTAAACTTTTGTACTTGCTGTCAGTGAACACTCAGCAGTGTGTGACTGTATATGTATTAAATTAAATAAGAAAATTTAAATGCAGCACTAACACCCTCCCCCCCACACACACACACGTACCCACACAATACAAGTCAGCTGTTTTTACTTGTTCTGAAATGTATGATTCAGCTTAAAGGACTAGGTTTTTAGCTAATGAGATGCATCAAATGTTTTGAACAGGGGGGAAAAAAATGATCAGCAGATCTGGAAGAACTGAGCAGACCGCCAGAACTGGAGCCAGACACACACACTCACGCACACAGCCTGGTGGGCTTGTGCCATCTGCTGACTAACGGCAGATCGAATGCATAAACAGCAATATCAGTACAATCAATCAGGCAGTTTAGCACTACAGCCATCTGAAAGACCACGGGAAATTTAAAATAACTTTTGTTTTTGAAAGAAAATCATTCTTCTGTTTCTCCTGCCTTGGAAATGTCCTCCATGACCTAATTTACTATAGTTGTTTCAACATGCAGAGAGAACATATAAAAGTCTCTTTCACATGCACACTCACACACCATTATCTTGGTAATAAAAAAAAATCCAAAAAATATAATTGATTTTATATAGAGTTGAAGGCATTTGTGAGTATTTTATGTGTTAAACTAGTAACACATTTTAAATGTACATTTATTACTCGGCAGGGAGTACTAGAAAAGCCCCAGTACTTTTGACTTCAGTTACTGCCCTTAGATCTCTTGCATCCTCTACAGCCTGTGAGTTTTTGTTTGATATTTTTGCAGCAGGTTCTTCACGATCCTTTAGGTGGCGCCACAACACCCATGTCTACAGCTGTTTGACAGAAACTCAAAGGTGATGGAGCTTTTGTGGTTGTTGCAATGAGGATATGGAACAGCCTGCATTTACCAGATGTCTTTTAAAGCAATATATATATATATAAAATATAAAAAGTATGTGATCCTTTGCTTTCAGTATCCCCTTTGCAGCAATAACTGCAACTAAACATTTCCGGTAACTGTTGATCAGTCCTGCACACACCGGCTTGGAAGAATTTTATCCCATTTCTCCATACAGAACAGCTTCAAGTCTGGAATGTTGGTTTCCTTACATTAACTGCTCGCTTCAGGTCCTTCCACAACATTTAGATTGGATTAAGGTCAGGACTTTGACTTGGCCATTCCAAAACACTAACTCTTCTTTAACCATTCTTTGGTAGAGCGACTTGTGTTTAGGGATGTTGTCTTGCTGCATGACCCACCTTCTCTTCAGATTCAGTTCATGGACAGATGTTCTGACATTTTCCTTTAGAATTCTCTGACATAATTCAGAATTCATTGTTCCATCAAAGATGGCAAGCTGCCCTAGCCCAGATGCAGCAAAACGGCCTCAAACCATGATACTACCACCACCATGTTTCACAGTTGGGATAAGGTTCTTATGCTGGAATGCAGTGTATTCCTTTCTCTAAACATAACACTTTTCTGGCTTGTCCACGTGATGTTTAGCAAACTGTAGATGAGCAGCAATGTTCTTTTTGGAGAGCAGTGGCTTTAAACTTTGCAACCCTACCATGTACACCATTGTTGTTCAGTGTTCTCCTGATGGTGGACTCATGAACATTAACATTGCCCAATGTGAAAGAGGCCTTCATTTGCTTTGAAGTTACCCTGGGGTTCTTTGTGACCTCGCCGACTTTTACACGCCATGCTCTTGACCACTCCTGGGGAGGATAACAACGGTCCATTTGTACACAGTCTGTCTGACAGTGGATTGGTG
>JAOYMR010000012.1:9031816-9060887 GCA_025802075.1 Tenebrosternarchus preto | reverse complement strand
CAGAGCCTCTCTCTCACACCCACAGTGGAGAAATTTTTTCCATGTTGGAAATAACTGGTTTGAGCAGGTGATATTTTGACACCCCCCCCCCCCCCCACACACACACACACACACTTCACCCTTTTCGTTCTTTAGCGTCATCAGCCACTTGAAAAACGGCGGTGTGTTTGGTCAGTGACTCTGAATGACGGCAGAGCAGAGAGGTTTACAGTAACTGGGTCAGGTAGAGACTTCCAGACAGCCCTGGGATGTTATGGGGTGTGGCGTTATTAGGTTACACTCTGGGAAGATATGAGACCTTGGGTGTCAAACTCTGCTCCTGGCAGGCCATAACACATAACAGAATGGTTTGACTGATACACCTGATACAGCTCGTTAGCAAATTACCAATAATGCAAACAATATGGTGTGAACTAGGTAAGAATCTTAATCGTACGATTTTGTATTTAATCAGTAGGGATCTTGGTCTAATGGTTTTGGGTCTAAACAGTACATTTTTAAGGTTAACTTGTACAGCTCTGGGTCAACATTTTCAGTACTTTATTGCTCTAATCTAGATCGACTTACATTTATTTATCAGGCAGTGATCCCTGAGAAATGGAGCCACAACCTCGGTGTTGGCAGCACCTTTGCTCTCCCTGCTTGGCACAGCTGCAAATAGTTGTGCGATCGTCCAAGATCTCACGTTAATATCCCGACCTGAGGCACTCGCCAACAGCTTGCAGGAAAACACATCTTTATGTGTTGTGATACTTCTTTATTTATCTATAACACACACACACACACACACACACACACACACACACACACCTGCACTTGCTATTCTGAACAGAAAGCTGAACATTGCATGCTTCGATTAGCCTGTTTTAATTCTGTATTCTCCTTTATTTAGTACAGAAAGAATCCAAAAGAAGGACGATTTTATAATACTGATACACATACATACCACACAAAGCCAGGAAGAGAAACAGTAGATGAACATGCTCTTAGCTACTTCTGGGGCAGAAACGATATTTACCATTTAACCATGTTCAAATCAAATATGTTCAGTTTAACTATTAACTTTCAGCATCTAAAGCATATATATATTTACCTAGTGGAAGCCAGCTTAATTGTATGAACCATGATGAACTTTTCACCCAGTTCTTCATTTTTATTTCTTTATTTTTAAAACACACCTTGAGCTCCTGGGTCCTAGTGCTGACGGCAGTTCTGTTTACCAACATGAAATGGCTCCATCCAGTCTCTCTCTCTCTCTCTCTCTCTCTCTCTCTCTCTCTCTCTCTCTCACCCTCTAAACTGCCCAGCTAGAAGCAGTGCTTCCACACCATGCTCTCTTATTGCCTACAACGCCTGCTTTTATTTACACATAAAAGGCCGAAAAACACTGCGTACCGCTACACCATCTCTAAACCGCACCATTCGATCGCGGAATATGACACGAACGCTGCATTTGAGTTCAGACTGGGAGATTAGAGCGTGGTGTGACGTTTGCCAGGTGCGGCAATGGAGCAGGGTTAGGTAGGCAGTGTGAACCTCGCGGTTCTTCTCACGCGGCTTTTTGGGGGAAAGGGAAAAAAAAACCAACACGTGGTTTTCCTCTCAGTGGCCGAAGCAGCAGGGGGAAGAGAGCCTTCCTGCTGTACCGGCAGAGGGGAACAGAAGAGAGCTCTTTCGCCCTTTCTCCCCTCTTCCTCTCCCATTTCTCTGCTCTATCGCTCTACTCCAGCCTCTCTCTCCACACTCCTCATCTGATATCAGGTTTCCCTGTACAGCTGCAGCCCTCTGGCCCAAATCTCATTCATCTCTCTCTTTCTCTCTCTCTCTCTCTCTCTCTCTTTCTCTCTCTCTCCCGCTCTCGCTCTCTCTATGTCTCTCTCACACACAAACACACCATATTCAACGCAACACTGAATGCAAACTAGGAAACCAGAACATTTGTGTAACTATTTTTCTGTCAGTCATTTCTATACAGAGCCCAATAGACACTCTATAGTTACACATAACTGTCTAATATAGCAAGTATAGTGTAGTAATATGGCATTGTTAATATTCTATATTATTTATTTCTATTGTATTATATGAATCATGTTTTATATAAATCAGCATGATAAGTTCACAAAGTGGTGATTTATCATTGTCATGCCCATAGTTTGTACATCATAAATGTGGGAGTGTGTCCTGCATTAGTAATTTTCCATTGGTAATGTATCTTGTCACAGGTGCTTGGCAATTCAGACCAACAGGCATATAGCTAATAGGTTTGTGAGCTGTTTCTATGTGATGGAGTGTTTCCAGCTGTCCAGTGAAGCAGGACTTTTAAACCTACCATAGCTCACCTACAGAAAAAAACCTGGATGGATTATGTGAAAATTGACATTTCAAAAGTGATTAACATCAGTTCACTAACACAACAGAGAAGACAGGTCTCCTCACACATGGACTACAGTGTAGGTACCTGCAATTATATGTGCATGCACACACACACACACACACACACACACACACACTCACACATGTACACACATTAATGTATCTACACGTTTGTTTTAAGGCCTTGTATGGATATGATATGATGTGTGACATATGTATTAAATTGTATATTACATCTACCTATATAATTTTTGTTTTTTGAGCCTGACCCTTGACCCTAAACCCTTAAACCTAAAAATAAGCCATAAGCCTGCTCTTTTCATTCTGTATATAAATTTGTAGGTGCCCATGTGATTTTGTGTGTGTGTGTGTGTTTTCATGTGTGTGTGTGTGTTCACGTGTGTGCACGTTCGCATGTGTGTGTGTTTGCACGTGTGCGTGTTCGCGCGTGTGATCGCGCATTTGTGTGTGTGTGTGTTCGTGTGATTGCGCATTTGTGTGTGTGTGTGTTCGTGTGTGTGCGTGTTGAGAGTGCAGGTCACTGCTGCGCCAGCCTTCGCCAGCTTCCTCCGCACTAAACATTTGACCTCATGACCCCATCTCCATGAAGCTCTCGAGAGGCCTTCCCTAGCAACAGGGGGGAGGGGAGGGGGTTGGGGGGGGGGGGTGGGGGGACGGACAGCAGATGACATCAAAAGCAAAGAAGGTCGGGTTAATGACCGGAGTCCCAAGGAGCGGGATGGCGGGATATATCCGGAGTCTTGGCACGATTTTCCCCCATTATTCCCTCATTGCTCTGATATTATGGCCCTGCTGGTACTGTTATTATAAACCCAGGTGTATTTTCCCAATGAGCACATCGTCCGGTACAGTTAACGATCCCTGTGCTAGTCAGGACAGGGATAGGATGAGACTCACTTAACACACCACACTGCAGCCACGCCTACAATAATGTCCTGCTTGACTAAAAGCAGACGCTCCTCCCATGCGCCCAGTGTCATACCCACACCAAAGCCCCTCCCATGTAACCAAGGCCACACCCATACTGCTTGGTTAATAGCAGAAGCTCCTCCCATGTGCCAAGGCTATGCACAACTGCATGTCCTCTGCTATTACCAAAGAGATGAATACAGTCATCTGCTGGATGCCACACACACGCTTACAGAGACTTATACACACACAGGCTTATGTGAGCTTTATTTTAGTGGTTCTGCGTAATTGAACATGCATAAAGATGGTGAAAGTGCTGCTGACAGATTTGATTAGAGTGAAACACTGTTTTATCCCACTCAGTCCTTAACTCACACACATACATACACACTCAGTCCTTCACACACATACACACTCAGTCCTTCACACACATACATACACACTCAGTCCTTAACTCACACATATATACACACACATACATACACACTCAGTCCTTCATACACACACACACACACATACACACTCAGTCCTTCACACACTCACACATACATACACACTCAGTTCTTCACACACACACACATACATACACACTCAGTCCTTCACACACACACACACACATACACACACATACATACATACTCAGTCATTCACACACAAACACATACATACACACTCAGTCCTTCACACACGCACACACACACATACATACACGCACAGTCTTTCACATACACACACACACAGACACACGTACATACAGTCCTTTAAGCTATGCCTAATATTCTTTAAGCAAAACAAGAATGCACTTGAATAAATGACATGAGCGTTTACCTTTATCATTAAGAGTGTGATATAAGAATGTAGTATACACTTTAAGGGTTATGTATGTGTGTATGTGTGTGTGTGTGTGTGTGTGTGTGTGTGTGTGTGTGTGTGTGTGAGTGTGTGTGCTTAAACACATACACACTCCTGCTGTACACACAAATACACACAAGTTTGGTAGCTGTGAAAATCATCACATGTAAGTGATAGTGAGTGGGCCAGATGTGGCAATGTCATTTCTCTCTCTCTTTAAAGAATATCGCCATGGAGATGCCTGTAACAACACAGTATTTAATATGGAGAAATAAGAGTACACACACACACACACATGTATACACAGACACACACACATGCGCGTGTGCACACAAACACCCAAATTTCCACTAACCTGGATACTTAAGTGTCACTCTATATATCAAATCTAGCCAACCGACAGTCTCAGACACTCACATGACTACACACACAGTAATCTTAAGTTACGGAATGTTCAGTCACTTCAGTACACACACAGATCTGTGCTCACCCCGAGGTCTGTGTGTAACAGAACATGGCAGAGTCCCATCACTGTAAGCTCAGAAACAGGCCTCCTCTCTGTCACTCTCTCCTCTCCAATCACTTCCTCATGTGCAAACACACAGTCACCTACACCTCTGTCTAAAAATAAATACGAATGCATGTGAACATGCGCACACACACACAAAAGACATACAAACACATACAAGCACACACATATCCAGAGGTGGGGTCTGGATATGGTGGCACGCTGGTGGCATGGCCTGGGGGATGGGCAGAGGGCAACAGGGTGTGGCAGCCTCAGGGCTGAAGAGGGCAGCAGGGGGTGGCAGTAGGGTTTCTCTGGGGCTAAATATACTGGAGACAACGAACAAATATAGACAGGCTGCTGAGGAGAGAGTGGGATAGATAGAGGGTGGAAAGAGAGAGAGAAAGAGGGAGGGAGATAGAGAGGGAGAGAGAGAGAGAGGGAGAGCAATGGATGAAAGGACGGGGGGGGGGGACCTGGGTGGTGGTGACAGTGTGACTGTGACAGAGAAATTTACAGAGTTGGTAAAGTTTTGATAAGCAACTAAAATGTGTTGTTAAAAATTATTTAAATAAATGTCTCTTTTGGCGAAACATACAGGTCAAAAGTTTACAGTCATCTGAGCCCATTTCTTTCTGTCACTCTGACTCACTCTTTCTCTCTGTCACACACACACACACACACACACACACAGGGTTACTCGGTTTATTTCTGAATCTGTGTTACAAGGCTACATTCACCAAAGAGTAGTTTATGCATGCGAGATCAGATTGAGCAGAATGATGGTGATAAATCACCCACATGCACAGTGCAAACTGAATGCACACGCACACACACATACATCCAAAGCTGGTCCAGCTGCTCCTTGGACTTCCATTCGTAGTTAATAGCATCAGGGATGAGAGTGTCAGAGAGAGAGGCTTGAGAGTGAGCAACAGCGGAAAACCTGCTGAAATGATGTCAGAGGGAGTGTGTGCACCGATTGGAGTGGAGATTCCCGGTCCGAACCTATAAAATGGCGAAAGACAACACTGGGGAACAAGCAAAAGGAGGGAAAGTCTGAGCGTGCGAAATTCCAGGAACTTTCACTGTCTGTCCGTCCTGCGTCTACTTCGGAAACCAGAGTGGAGGTAAGCAGTGGGTGGGGATTCCCGCTCCCACATCTCCGAACGCAGCGCACGCTCGGGGCCGAAGGGGCCAGGAACCGAGGGGCCAGGAACTGAGGGGCCAGGAGCCGAGGGGCCCAGGTGCAAAGGTCTCTGTACAGGTGCTGGTGTAGATGTACACCAACTGAGGCACGAAGGACATTAAACAGCCAATGAATGGCATTGTACCTTTTGAATGGGTTTGTTAATGCTTGCTGGTGTATACATGTATAACAACGAATGCTGTTGCGGTCAGTTAGTTGGACGGGGGTTAGGGATAGTCAAATAAATGGGGGTATCAGAACAATACAGTGGATAAATTCAGTGTTGCATTTCTCTGAATGGAGTGCTGAGGTGTGAAAGTGTGTATGGTATTCATGTCTGGTACAGCTAGAGTGACAGAGTGTCTTTGAAGAATGTGCGAGTGCGTATGCAAGCTTGTGTGTGCAGGAGACACCTGGCAGGATTTATATTTGGGAACGGAAAATGCTAAAGTTAGCACATGTTGCTGGACAATGCGTTTAGCCCTGTCACTGGGAGAGTGCTAGAACGGCAGCGTGCTTCCCAGCACATCAGCCCAAATATACCAGCCCAACCCACTGGGCAGGAGGTGGGTGTGTGTGGGTGTGTGTGTGTGTGTGTGTGTGTGTGTGTGTGTGTGTGTGTGTGAGAACATCTATCTTCTCCCTGATGCTGGGTGAAATAGGGAAAGAAAACTGGAGTTCAGCCATAAAAACTGACGCAGAATTTTTGTGCCTGTTGAACTCAAAGAGAACTGACCTTGTAAAATACACAAATAATGTTGCTAATAATAATGTTGATATGGTCCACCTACGCTCGGTGTGCAACACATGTGATAAAATACATGATTAAAAAAGCTAAACAAGGTTGTGATCATTTTAATTGCCATGAGGAAACTGAAGAGATGTAGTGGTTTGGCTTTGGAGGAGAGGACTAGTTGTAGAGAGCAGAGTTTATTGTTTTAAGGAGTTAACGAGGGTTAATGAGAATTGCACATATACTCAATTGGTTTTGTTGAAATTATGACATTGAATATGATTATTATGTGATTATTACTGTGATTATTATTATTGTTGTTGTTGTTGTTGTTACTATTATTATTATTTTCAGAAGTGCCTGCAATAACCATATTCGTAGTAGATATATAAACCTACTATTATTGTTGTTGTTATTTGGCTTTCTTGTTGTTGTTGTATTTATATACGGTACACATAACATAAAACACATTCATAACACATTTACATTTTTTTTATCTGAATACGTGAACACTAAATGATAACATTCACTGCGGTAGCTTGAATTGACTTTGAGATTGAGAAATGAAGTGTAATTCTTCACAATTGCCAGAAGATGGCGATGGAGACACTGCCATTTGATGAAAGTGCAGACGATTACGAGTTTGAGTAAATTGCTATAACGGTTTCAGTAAATTACAGGAGTAACAGGCAGTTACAGTGTAACCAAGGCAAATGTGAATTGGCACCACAAGTCCAATTCAAGTGCGTGCGTGTGTGTTATGAGGGTGAATGGGGACAGAAGAGAGAGCAGTCTGCGGTCCTGCTGGGTATTAGCTGTGTGTTTGGGCTGAGTTCATGTGTTTGTGCAGAGGGTGTGTGTCAGGGTGTGTTCATGCGCAAGAATCATTCTCACACTCTCGCGGCTGCTGAAGCCGCCCAGCCGAGTGTATTTTCACAGATGGAGCCCGAGTAAAGGTAAACACCACTTTGTATCTCAGTAACTTAACACGATGCTGTGTGCGCGCGCGCGCGTGTATGTGTTTTTGTGTGTGTGTGTGTGTGTGTGAGAGAGAGAGAGAGAGAGAGAGAGAGAGACGAGGTGAACATACACTGAAGACACAATATATACTTAACATGGTAAGAGCTGTAAGCTTGTATTTGCAGACCTGTAAAAAAAAGTCTGTTACATTTTCAGAATGTTGAGGACAGCTGATTAGCTTATATACTGCAGTTTTACTGTGTACATTATACTGCACGCCACAAAGTAATTTAATCATTTAATGAATGCAAGGAACACATTTTTTTCATTACTCAATTTTAGTTTCACTACTATAATTATTAGTAGTGCCCCATTAGAAGTGCATCACTTCTGTAATTACTAGAAGTGCCCCTACTCTGTGTTGTGTGTGTGTGTGCATTTGTGTTTATTGTAGATGCTGGGTTGTAGTTGTACATGTGTGTGTGTTGTACATGCTGGGTTGTAGTTATACATGTGTTTATGTGTGTGTTGTAGATGCTGGGTTGTAGTTGTGTACTTGTCTCCAGTCTCCTGATGATGACCCTGTTCCACTGCAGTGTCGAAAGCGTCCATTTGAACGAGGAGAGACCAGAGGTGAGATGAGGTCACACACATGCACACGGACACACACATCTTCAGAATGCATTTGTTGTCTGAGTAAAGAGATAACATGATCCTGTGTGTGGACTGTTGATACTGGATCTTCTTAGACAATTACATTTTGTATCTCTGTACTTGTATTTCCACTGTGCCTTTCTGTAGCTCAGGTACTATGCATATACTCAAACCTAAACGTTCTCTCATTATTCAAATGTAAATCTTTTGGTCTTTTTTTTTCAAATAAAGTTGTATTTTTGGTGTATCCCCACTTCCACAAAATTTTTAGATTTTCCCGTCAAAGAGCTACACACACATGAATACACCCTCACTCACATGTACTCACACATACACACACTCATATGCGCTCATAGGAAGGCCTTCACACTGCTTTACCTCCAACAGATACAGCTTACTGTTTGTCTGTTTATTTTAAAACACCTACATTAGTCTGTATTCCATTACCCCAATCTCTGACTTAAACAGTAGAAGTAAACGGTGAATCGGAACCTATATTACCCATAATTAAAAACATCTATTTAGATTATCTACTCCCGCACCTTTTATGTCCTGTTTTTGTGTAACTTTGTATAAGACACAGGAAAAAAAGAAGCAACATCACAGGTCATGATACGACTCCATTGTTTCCAGTAACAATCAAAGATCGGACGTGGAAATGCAAGCAAAGTTCTTTGTCTCTCTCGCTCTCTTTTCTACAGTCTGCTCTAATGGAGGGCCGTGGGGATCGGTTTGGAGTGGCCGCGGAGAAACCCTCAGGAGCGGTCGATGTTAAACTGCTCTTCCTGGACCAGCTGTTCCGCCTGGAGAATGATGTCATGGAGACCAAGAGAAAGAGGAGCTTCCCTGGGTCCAACACCCCACTCGACCGTCTCTCCGTTAGCAGCATGGACACCAAGAGCACCAAACAGAGGTAGAGAGAGTTAGAAACACACACACACACACACATATCAGAGAGAAACAGAGAAAGACAGAAAGAGGGAAACAGAGAAAAAGATACACAGAGAGACAGTGAAAGAAAGTGAAAGAGAGAGCAATGAAGACTGCAATTAGTAGGTTGATCTGTGAATCATCTTAAAAAGGATGAAGATAGAATGCTTTAGCATATACTAGTGTCTAATATATGCTGAAGTGACAAGCACATGAAATGTTTCACCACAGTGATTATGCTAACTTCACTGTCTCTAATGACCAGAAATTATAAAACGCCAGCTCTTCTAAGGGTATTACAGAGGTTAAAAAAAACAGAACGTGGTTGATTCAGCGATTATATTAGTCCACAAATAGTTCGCTGTAATTAGTTAAAACGACAGGAGCGAACTTTCTGTTTCATAGCATCATACCGAAAATGCTCACTTAATTAATTTAATTAATTAAAAAACTGTAATTTGTTCTACTAAGACAGAAACAGAAATTTGAGTTTAGAGATTAGGGTTTGTTTACAAAAGCACCTTGTTGTGACCAAGTTCCGTATCATTTATATTCACCAGGACTCAAATGCCAGTAGCTTTGATTGGTCGGGGCTTAAAAGCGCAGTTTTTATTGGCTGCTGATCCACTTACGCTCTGAGTGAGATGTGTGGGTGAGTGTCAGTTGTTCGAAGAAGTTAATCAGGTGTTATGGCTATGGTGTACAGTAACAGTACTTTATGCTACCCGAATTAAACTATGCTCTTTTGGACTTCCCAGACCGTTCTGGCATGGGATATTTAGACTGACAAAATGTATATTTGAAACTGACTTAGTAAAACATAAACATTCAAATTCTGTCCAGTCTATTTTTGCTATTGTGCCTTTATGACTTCCTCTGTTGATGGTAAGGCAAAATGATTCTGATGTTTTATAAAGTAATATAGACAAACACGCGCTTAAATGTCTGCTGGAGACACAGACGCTGGTCATTCAATATCGTGCTTTTCATCAGTAATCAGAACAGTTCTTGGTTCAGCTTCTTTTAAGTCTTTACTCGAGAAAAGCAGCGCTGGATCTGGATCTTCAGAACCGGATAAGTTAAGGAGTAGGTCCAAGAACAACAGAACACAAACCACGGAACACAGCTTTTCATCTAAATCGCGGCGTTCGAGCCGGTCACCCAGCAGGAAGCGTGGAGAGTTTTCAGTCGTATGATGTGCTCGGAGCATAAGGCGAAACTCTTTAGCGACCGCTGCCGACCTTGGAAAGCCCCGCCCCTGCAAAGCTAAGGACAGCAGGGTGTTCAGAAGATTGGCAGTTGCCATGGCAACCGAGACTTTGTACATGTAAAATCCTGACCAAAAGCGAAACATTTTTGTTAAAGCTTTCATATATTTCAGATCACTCTGAATCTGACTACTAACAGTGAGTGGGTTTGTGGAACTGAAGCGGTTCTTTGTGTTTGCCTGCAGGAAAGTAGTTGAGTTGCCCAGACGAAGAGTCACGATTCCGATCGACCGGATTGGAGTGGGCCGTCTCCCCAGTAGCCGGGGATAGACTCCACGAATAGCCACGCCCCCACATACAGGTACACACTGACATTCAGCATGTTGCTAGACCTAATCTGTGTAACACAGGTCAATAACATAAACACATGTTAGTGTTTAGAATTCTGGGATTCCATGTTAAATGAAAAACAAAATGTGTTGAACAGATATTGTGTTTATATCCCAATTCACTTACCATGTTTGTCCACAGGGGGGCAGTCTACGCGTAGAAGATGCATGAAAACGATTTCCGACAGATGTAGTCATCTCAAAGCCTTCATATATAACCAGACCTTAACCTTCCATCACGTCGAGTCTTTCGCCCGTACCTTACGAACTCTGACCTGATCCACAACAGTCCTGGTCTAAACCAAGTTCATTTTTTTAGCATCCTAGTTTGTGTCACGTATCTTCTATCCGCCTTTTCTTTAGAGCGTCACATAATCTTCCTATAACGTTCCTATTATAATACTGTGAGCTCACCTGCCGCCTACAGCCAGTGTTTGTCTACTGCATGACAGCGTTGTCCCAGCAGCAAGCGTGTTGAACTCTTATGTATTCTTAATTTCTTTTGGGAGAAATAAAATTATTGTGCTATAGTATTTATCCCTCAGTCCACCTGTGGAACCCCAGAAAACACACATACACACACACACACACACTGTATTTACTTGACTGAAGGTGGAACAGCTAGTTCTGCTTTAACATTAAACCTGGTAGAAACACTTTAACTGTCTGGTCTCTTTTATTGGTTTTAGACGCTGCCTTGCACAGTTCCAAGATGTGTAAATGGTTAATATATTTTTAAAAATATAATTTTCAGAGTTTCCACAAACCATTTCACAACAATGAAAGTTCTGGTATGGTGCTGGTATAACAGAAGAGGATGGGCTGTCTAATTTGTTTATGGTGAATGAAGATGGAAAAAGTGAAAAAAATAAAGAAACCATAAATGTGTTTCATTTAATTTTTTTTTTCATTGATGCTGGTATTGTGGGAAGTACTTACACAACCAGCAGGTTCGAACCAAAAACTACAAATACCAACACCATGTTAGCTCGGAGTATTCTACATGAGTACAGATTACAGGCTAAAAGTCCAGTGATGAAGAAGACTATTTATGAGGAACTATACGGTACAGAGTAACTGATTTATTTCAAATCACAAATATGTTGAGCACCCTATTAAAATAGACTGAGAAATGAAAGAGATTCCATTGTTCCAAGAGATACGGGAGTGTAACAGTGCCAACACCAGCGTGGTACTGCAAGGGGATATTATGAACTGGATATTAAGAGAAACCTGAGGTGCCCAGTCATGTGTCACAGCTTATGTCTGGTATAACAGTGGACAACACACTAGAAAAGAGAAATGGCGTACACTGGCTCTTCATAGGACAAGAAGGCCTGGACAAAAACGTATTTTATAGTATGTGGACAGGAATGAAAGGTGTAACAGGTAGGAGACAGAGAGAAAGAGAGATAAAATAGTGAGTCACTGCTCTCCGTCCGTTCCTCGCCTCCATGTTGACCCACCTCCATCTCCCTCACCACCAGCGCTTCGTATTCATCTGTGTGTGGAGCCAGCGTGCGTAGTTTGCCACTCGTGTGTACACCCCGTACACCCGCTCACTCCCGCACTCTTCTGGCCCCGCCCATGACACCAGGCCGTGAGCCACCCAGCGTCCACCGCGGGGGTCTTCCATCACGAAAGCCCCGCCGCTGTCACCCAGGCAGGTGTCCCGGCCGCCTTCGTAGAACCCGGCGCAGAACATGTTCGGCGTGATGTTGTAGTTGAGCGAGCGAGACGCGTAGCTCGCTTCGCACTCCTCTTGTGCCACGACGGGAAGCTTCACGTACTGCAGCAGCTCAGACACCACGCCGGGGTCAGAGGTCAGCCCGCTGTTCGAAGCGTTGGCTGCACTGATGCCCCAGCCTGCCACCACTCCCAGCGTGTCGGGCGAGGGAGCTGGCGCTTGCCCCGGCACGGGTGGAGCGGGCAGACACACGGGCCGCACCAGGTCGCCCAGCGCCACCTCCTGCTGGAGACGGACCAGGGCAATGTCGTTGTCATAGTTACGCGGGTCGAAGAGCGGGTGCAGGATGAGGCGCTCGGCTCGTCGGCTGACGGAGGAGTGGCCGTGGCGGGCGTTGGTCAGGCCCACGGTGGCCCTCACGTGCTCAGGGGCCACCGGGACGATGGAGGGGTCGCGGCGGGGCGAGCGCAGCACGTGGGCGGCCGTTAACACCCAGGAGGGTGAGAGGAGAGCCCCGCTGCCAAACCAGCGGCCCTCGGGCACGCGGGACACGTCCTCCACAGACAGAAGCACCTGCCAGGGGAACAGACCTGCAGGAGCTGCACGCCCGCCCACGACCCGCTTCTGTTGGGTTGGAAATGGCCGGTACGGCTGACCACATGCTTAAACACACACACACACACACATTTCTGACCCATCACATATGTAATTGTCATATTCATTTACTACATATGAATTGAGCTATATATTTATACAAATACATATAAACACACGAAAACACACACACACACACACAGACACACAGGCTCAAAGACTGATTTCCTGATATTTCTGCATACCAGGTTTCACACTGGTTGTGGGACAGGGCTGCTGTGACTCCAGCTGTGGCTGTGTGGTGCTCTCCACATCTGTAAGACAGAAACACACTTTACACTCAGACCTTCTAAGCAGCAGAGACAGACTCTTCTACATAATCCAGAAAAGTCTGGATCAAAACAGAGGCAGACAGGCATATATGTCTCTTATAAATACTCATTTTTATTATAAATAATATAGAATTTCTGCACTTATACAATATAGAACTGCGTAAACATGCACACAGATCTTGGTCATACTGAAGGTGGGAAACATTTCACCTGACTGGCATGTTGGAAGAAAAGCTCCGTCCTCTCTTACCCACAATCCACTCTGAGCACATGTGTACACGACTGCATGCGGTCAGCAACAAAAGAGCAAAAAAAAAGACTTCATAACCACACTGGACAAGCCGACCAATCAAACACAAGTGTACACGAATGAAGTAACTCGCGTCTAAAGTGACCCGTGAGGTAATGAGATTTAGGTCATGTGACTGGTGGGCGCTTTAGGTCACGTGACTCACTGTAGGCACCAGTGGAGTTTCTGCAGCGGTACAGGATGCTGGAGCCAAATTCAGTGCTGTTAGTGGGGCTCTGATACAGCACGTCTCCTACGGACACATCTACGAGTCCACAGTCAACCGCTGGTAAGAGTGGAAGGCAGGGAAACACAATGAGAATCTCTGCACCAACTGAAAGGATAAGCAAACTGTGAGGAATTGAACATGATCAGTTTAATTTTGAGGGAAAAAAAAAAAAAACGTAAAAGACGTTTAAGTTAGAATGACGGATCAGTGCGAGGGAAACTGGATTAGATCAAGGAGAGAGAGCATTAGTCAAAAATGATTCTGATTGGTGGATATTGCTTAACAGTGAAATGATTACAGAGGTGATGACCAATGGGATTTGGAGTTGATGGTGAATGAGCCAGTGGCCAAGAGGAAACTGAACCGTACCTACTTCTTCTGCTTCCATCGTTCCAAATGAGACCTTTGTCCATGAGAAGTGCATCAATTTGCAGCCTGTCAAATCTGTGGCTCTGTGTATACTGTGCTCTGTGTGTGTGAGTGTGTGTGTGTGTGTGAGAGAGAGAGGGTTTTTTTCTGAAACTAAACGGAACTGATACAGGTGAAGCAAGGAGAATTTTAAAGGCAGCAGGAATTCGTGGGGCTTAAGTGAACACCAGCACTACAGCGCTGTCAAAAAATACAATAACCACTAGAGGGAGACAGAGATTACACTTACTCAAATAATCCATTCTGCTCGCAAAATAAATGTCGTTTACTGGACCACAGACAAGACGTCATTGTTTATTTATTTATTTAACTTTATACTCACAGCCTCTTCCTTAAGATAAATATGAATAAAACACGAAGCAATTCCAATGAATGCTAAAATTCTAGTGCATTTTCTCATAGCACTATAGATTACATATTTTTATTTTCTTGTAAACAATAACAACAGCCGTTATAAAGAATAGCATTCTTTATAATGACAATCATTTGTGCCTTGTGATTGTTTCTTGAGTGTGTGGATGTGGTTTCCTGGTGGAGGAGACTCCTCAACAAATAATTAAAATTTAAAAATATATTTTCCACACTTCCCTATAAGATAAATTCATTCTAAGATTGTTTAATTAAGTCTAAGTGAACTAAATAGTTACAACCCTGTTTTAGTACTATATATAGACAGACTATTATCCTCTTTTAGTACTATATATAGACTATTACCCTGTTTTAGTATCATATATAGACTATTATCCTGTTTTAGTACTGTATATAGACTATTACCCTGTTTTAGTACTGTAAATAGACTATTATCCTGTTTTAGTACTGTATATAGACTATTACCCTGTTTTAGTACTGTATATAGACTATTACCCTGTTTTAGTATTGTATATAGACTATTATCCTGTTTTAGTACTGTATATAGACTAGTTGTGATACAGTGATGGTGGCTGGCTGTTAATTTTGTTATTTTTATTCTTTATTTGTTATTTCCTTTGCATGAACTACTTTATAAATAAAATCCTGCGGGGGGGGGGGGTCTGGCAGTTTCTATCTAGGTAGTTTCTATTCTATTTAACTTCTATTCAATAACATTGTATTAACTGATAAAAAAAGGACACAATCTAGAGAGTCAGTGTGGTGCTCAGTGCTGGGATTTACTGCTCCACAAAGGCACTTTTACAGGTCCAAAAAAAGGTTCTGCTTGGCCCAGAGCTAAACGAACACGTCACGCATGCAGAATGAGATTCGGTAGGTTATCTACAGAGGCGTGGGTCTTTTCAGACTCCTTCTCTGGTAGGCAGTGGCGAAAGATGGGAATAAAAACAAACAAAAAAAGAGAGAAAGAAGGGAGATCAGTGGCAAGGAGGGAATGTAGGAGGGGGAAGAGAAAAGGAGAAAGTAAGTGAGAAACAGATGAGACATCTGAGGGTTTACTCAATTCAAGCTTGTGTTTCAGTCCAAAGCCTTGTGTTGCAGCTGGACTGACAAAACAGTCTCGTGGTGCTCTGGCAAATGTCGTCGGGATCCAGGCAGGCTGATGTTGCGCAGCGAGAGAGTGTCTGTAGAGCAGTGAGGGTGTCTGTAGAGCAGTGAGAGTGCCTCTAGAACAGTGAGAGTGTCTCTAGAGCAGTGAGAGGGTGAATGTAGAGCAGTGAGAGGGTGAATGTAGAGCAGTGAGGGTGTCTGTAGAGCAGTGAGAGTGCCTCTAGAACAGTGAGAGTGCCTCTAGAGCAGTTAGAGTGCCTCTAGAGAGAGTGTCTCTAGAGCAGTGAGAGGGTGAATGTAGAGCAGTGAGTGTCTATAGAGCAGAGAGACTGTCAGTAGAGCAGTAAGAGAGTGTCAGTAGAGCAGTGAGAGTCTGACTGAACTGATCCCTCATCAATACTTCTGTGTTTGTGCCCGCTGACGCGCCCGACCAGCGCATCACTTCCTCGCTGCAGTGTGCTGAGACTCCCTGAGTGTCGCCTCTGGACTTCCTGCAGAGCCGAGTCTTTTTACCAGCTCGCAGAGGGCCATCTTTGCTTTATTATGGAGAAGAAAGAGACACTGCGCCTGGGTCTCGCTTCCTCCCGGCTTCATGTCAGCACGGATAACCTAGCCTTTCTCAAACATACCACAGCATCCTCCAGAGCTACTGATTTTACTGACAAATTTAACTACGTTTAGGTCCCCAAACATTTCCAACTATTTCTTTCTTTTGTACCGGAAAAAAACTGTGTAAAAACCTTTGGCATCAGAACCAGTCCTGGCCGATCTTGTCCTTTCACACAGGTATATGGTAATGCTAACGTAGTCTACCTTCATCTTTGAAATATTGCAAAGCTAATAAATGCATTATCTGCACGTGACACTAAAAAACTAGTTTACACTTTTATTAAATCAAAATGTCCCGCTAACTGGATGTTCCAAGTAAGAGTTTATCTCGAAAACCTATTTGTTAAGTCATGCTTTTGGAAGTTCGTTTCAGTGTTAGATAATAGGTACAGATTTTGGTGTTCATAGTCATAGAGAGTTACAGTAAACTGAGGAGCTTCTGAAGTCCTGCCATTTCCTACATGTTCACACAGGTTTGTTGACAGTGGAGCGGAGGGTTTGTTGACGGTGGAGCCCTCATGTCTGAGGTATCTTCTGGCTCTCCTCTTTTAGCTAAGCTGTTATAGCTTGTTCTGTAGGCGTTTCTGTTAATAATACATTACTGTCTAGTGCGTTTCACATTAGATCTAATCGTCTGCGTTTCTTTTTCTCTGCCGGGCTGTACAACTGCTTCTCTCTCCTGGTGTGGATGCAAGGCTCCACTTTTTGTCCATCGTTGGACCAACCGGACCACAAGGGACCCTCCAGCTCTACCTGATTGGATGTACTGATTAAATCCTGTGTCTGGGTGTCATGGAGACAGCCCATCACCACATTCATTGGCTCTCCTGCTAGAGTGTGCTTCAATGTTTCCTGTGTGGGCTCTAACTACAACTTATTGGTTCTCGCTGAATAAGCTAAGTACCACTCCCAAAAATTTGTAAGTAATTTCTTGAGTCTTATAAGCTGTTCTTATAGGCTTATAGTAAAAGTTAAATCAAAAGAAGAGATGAATGAGCTTCCCTTCTGAGTCTTGGTTCCTCTCAAGGTTTCTTCCTTGAAAAGGCTCTCAAGGCAATAATTAATGTTAAGCTGCTTTGAGAGCACACATGTTGTAAAAAGCACTACACACACAAAGCTGCATAGAATTGACAGTTTGCCTGAAAAGCAGTGAATGTCTGTAGAGCAGTGAGTCTGTAGAGCACCGAGAGCGGCTGTAGAGCAGTGTGTATCTGTAGAATAGCGAGAGTGGCTGTATAGTGTGCGTCTGTAGAATAGTGTGTGTCTGTAGTACAGTGAGAGCGGCTGTAGAGCAGTGAGTCTCTGTAGTACAGTGAGAGCGGTTGTAGAGCAGTGAGTCTCTGTAGTACAGTGAGAGCGGCTGTAGAGCAGTGAGTCTCTGTAGTACAGTGAGAGCGGCTGTAGAGCAGTGAGTCTCTGTAGTACAGTGAGAGCGGTTGTAGAGCAGTGTGTCCGTGTAGAATGGTGAGAGCGGCTGTAGAGCAGTGTGTGTCTGTAGAACAGTGAGAGTGACTGTAGAGTGAGAAAGAATGATACTACATACTGTAGTCATACTACAGGCCTTTGGACTGAAACACAGTGCAATGTTGTTTTAACCAAAACAACTTGATAGCATATAAATTACATAACTATCTTACGTCATCTTACGCTGAAACGTTAGAATTACACAACCATATCGGCCACTACCGTACAGGCCTTCTCATAGTGGCAAATCTGAGTGAAAAACACACAACACTTTATCTTTTACCTTTACAAAGGGGCACACTGCTGCTCCAAGTTCCATCTGCCTGACACTTTATCTGATAATGCTCAAATTCCTCTCCATCCTTAAGAAACAGAGAAAGGTTGTTGGAAACAAGGGAAGAAAGAAGTAATAAAAGAACGAGTGCATGTGCCGTTGTATGCGTCAGTGCCACGGTGTATCAGGGTCTTTCACCTTTTGCAGCGAGTGTCCTGGGTCACAAGTCACAGTGACATGCTCTTTGAAGAAGTACTGAGGTTGTAGTGGCTCCAAATGACCATTGGGGGGCGCCAAAGGGACGGCGCACTCACTGCCTTCAGAAAGAATAAGTTCTTATACCACTGTCATGTCCAATACTAAACCATACCATATATTGTGTTGTCGACTGCATAGGTAATTAACTTATCTTCTTTAATAATTATTATCACATCAAGAAACAGCTATGACATAAACTATGAACAAAGCAATTTCATAGAGTCCTAAATTGTTTCGTTAACGTTTGGTTAAAACGTTAACCAAATATGTCAGAAATGCTGGGGTTTTTTTTGCCGATTCTAGCCAGGTAGCCAGGTCATGTTAGTTAATTACTCGAAACGCCACAAAGGTAAGACCTTCTCTGTGTTACTTCTACCAATTCATATCTCTGAATCACGCTGGTTTACACTTCCAGCTGCAGGAGAGATGGTGGTGTGTGGTAATGCCGCCACGCCTCGCTTCCCCACGCCTCGCTTCGCCACGCCTCGCTTCGCCACGCCTGTTTGCCACGCCTCGCTTCGCCACGCCTCGCTTCCCCACGCCTCGCTTCGCCACGCCTGTTTGCCACGCCTCGCTTCGCCACGCCTCGCCACGCCCGTTTGCCACAGCACCTGAGGGCCGTTACCTGCGGACGTGTAGGTGAGCTTCCAGCCTAGGTTCTCTCCGGAGTTGTCACTGTGAAACCTGATGCTCACGTTGTTGCCTGTCGTCTGGATCCTGCCGGGGGTGCGATCCCCACAGAAAGGTCCGAACACCCTCCCTCCCGCCTCAATCTGCCGAAACGGTATGAATGTTGCCTTCATCATCATCATCATCATCATCTTCAACATCGTTCTTGTCAATTTGACCACCGCAATAAGAACAGGCGTTGTAAATACATTAATTAAACTCATCAATCATCAGGTGTCTCTACAGGGCGATAGCAATGCTAGATGTAGCGAAGCTGCCCAACTGCCTTAACTACATTTTCCAGATCTAATACTGCTCAATCAACCCAGCTAATTATGAAGCCCGTTATGTTTAGAGCCAGGGGTGCAGAATCAATGAGGGTTTGTGGCCCTGAAGCCTGGCCTGGATCTAAACACAGAGCAGAGGAATCAGGTTTCATAACGTACGAGTGGTTTTATTCAGTGTTGCCATTTGTTGGAGGAAAAAGGAACTAACTGAGCGCTATATTTTATAGTGTGAATTCTTGTTTGTCTGGAGGCTGAGTTTAAGCACAAACATTTTGATTTGCAGGATTTTACTAAGATAATCCTATCCTCTTTAAACTGCCAGATATTCGTACCATGCAGAGCTTCAGAAGTTGTAAAGGACACACTGCATACAGAGCTTCACAGCTACAATAAAGGGACAGCAAAAAATGCAAAATAGAATATATTCATACAATTTATAATAATATAATACGCTCTATTAAAAAGTATGGTTCTAGTAACAGTGAGTCATTTATTTGCATGGTGTGTTCAGTTTGTGCCCTTATTGTCATTATGATCACACTACACCACACATCATGAGGGGATTTATCATACAAATTCACCAATAACATGCTAACACTACTACCATCAACACTGGTGTTGACTAGCAAGACGCAGGTCTGCATGCCCATCTTGCACAGCTGGCTACGGCTCTAGCTAATGACCTCCATCACAAACCAGAAGAGGAACGAGCTTGAACCGAGTCACCACACATGTGGTTCACAGTTAAGCCGCCTCCAAGGCTGTTGACAAAGGTTTTAAAGGGTTCTCGGCAGAGCATATTCCAGTTATCGCTCGATTCAGCGATTACGATTAATCTGTACTTGAACAAGTGGCCTATGGAGCTCGAACAAAATGCAGAGGGCACCAGGAACATTACGAAAGGTGACAAGTTCAATGAAGACCATTAGAACGTTTTGCGTTTACCTTAATGTAGTCGTAAGGACAGGGGACCTCGGGATGGTCCTCTATGTCAAAGTTCTCTTCAAAGTCCAGAGTGACCAGGAGTCCCTCCTCCACCTCGATTCGGTACAGACAGTCTGAGCTCTTTGGATACGGCTTGGGAAAATCCGCGCTGGTGATTAGCCCAGAACGTTCCGTATACACACTGTCACTACACTCCACTGTGGTGTGACACACACACACACACACACATACACACACAGAGAGAAACACACTGTCAATCCTATTTGGGATTGCCAATGTTTGTTATGACCCAGAACTGCACAAAGCTACTACAACTGCAAAAGCGATGTAGCATGTAAGTCTGAATGATAATTAAATCTCATCCATCAGTCACACGTCTTCCTTCTGGCAGCAAATGCTGCTGCTGCTGCCGTCCTTGCAGGCTGCCCTGAGGTTCACAGGCATTTTCCAGATTTCCCTGGCAGCTCAAATGTAAATATTTACCCTTCAGCATTCAGTTACCATCAGCAAAGCTGGGGCATAGTGGACATAAAACAGACACACAGTCAATCTCACACTCACACACACTCTCTCTCTCACACACACACAAACAGAAATCCCACACATGCAAACTTTTTCTCACAAACATAAATATTATGCTTCATGCTTATAGAAAAATAAACTAGATATTAGTAGATTAGTAAACACAAAGTAAACACATTCACTGCATGTTTCTCAAATGCAGTGAACAGGCACCAGCATGCTCCTCAGACCTAACCAAAGGTCATTTCTAGCTCCTATCACTGCATACCTTTCATATTAGTTTTTGAATAATTCTTGGTGGATACTAAATAATATGCTTTCAGATTAATAACTGCATAATGACTCTTGTTTAATAGGTCAAACACCTCCAACTTCTCACGTTCACTTACATACACATACTTGCATCCGTTCAAAGCTCAGATCACATAATGAGCAAAGTTATCCAGCCTAAACAATACTACTCCTGTGACCCAATTCCAGTTCTCCTATGTAAATCAGGTTTAATTGGTCAGTGCTAACTGCACAATGGAGCCCAGCTGATTTGGTCTGCAGTAAGACCTGCTGAAGCATCTGATTGGGGTTAGGAATGCCACTAACGGCAGTTTATCAATGTCTGGCATAGTCCATCAACAAGGAACAGAACTCTGTTTGTGGACCAGAACCCCACAAAGCTCTCGGAATTAGTTTAGATGCTATTCGCACTTATTCAATTATTCTATTTTTTGCAGTCCTGACTGCTAACTGATTGAGTCATGACTGAGGTCAGTTATAGGTCAGTTATAGCTACGAGTAAGTCTGTGTATTAACAGTACATAAACTATGCCGCTTGTGTACACCACAGGAAGGCATAATTACAGGACACTAAATAAAAAAAAAATCAGTGATTGTTTTGCTTCATTTGGTCCACCTTCATTTAAATAATTGATTAGAAAGCCTAAATTATTATAGACATTAAATATATACAAAATAACTTAATTTTTACTGTAATTCCATTAACAGTGGCGACAATTATAACATTAAACATGTGAAAGAAACAAAACGGATAAGAGTCAGCAGTGGGGCCCCTAATCACTTGGGCCCCTAATTTTGGCCCAAATTTCTGATGATACTGAAGGTTGAATGGATTAGCTGTGCTTCAACTTGTACCTTTGCAGGTTCGGTTGTCTGAATGAAGCTGGTATCCATAACGACAGGAGCAGTAGTAGCCACCAATGTAGTTATGACAGAAGTGATCACACACCAGGTCTTCGTCGTTTTTGTCTCTACATTCATCTATGTCTGCGGAGAGGAAGCGAGAGAGAGAGAGAGAGAGAGAGAGAGAAACATGGAGATGGTGACTATGTGTGGATATTTTACCCTCCACACTGCAGTTTGTGCAGTTGTGTGTGTGTGTGTGTGTGGTATTTTTTACCCACTGCACTGTAGTGCGCTTCAAACCCAGAGTAGCGCTCCTCGTTGGAGAAGTCCGAGCGAAAGACCACACTGAGCACGCTCCCCGGTGAGCGGATGACATCATCAGCAGGAACCCTCTCTGTATCCGTGTTCTCTCGCCCACAAAACGTCGCCAACTCGTCTGTCTCCGAGTACATCTGCACACACACGCACACACACACACACACACACTGCTAGTTTATAAGACTGTTAACACAAAACGCTAAATACCACCAGTTTCTCTATCTCCGATTATAGCTGTATCCACACACACACACACACACACACACAGAAATGTTTTCCTTATCTGCCTAGTTTGCCTGTTTACACTACATGTCACTGAACGACGGGTCACTCACGGCTATCAAAGAACTCACAAACACACACACACACACACACACACACACACACACACACACACACACAAACTCTCACACCACGAACTGATCCTAATGCTATAATATGCACAGATATGTTCAGGGCTTCAGTGATGAAATAGCCTGCATGTTTACTTTCCTCCTACCAGAAGTCACCACACACTTCCCCATCACCAGTTCAGGTCCTGGTGTACAACAGTAAATGAGCAGCTCACTCTTCTAAACTGGGTGGTCTGTGCGAAAGAATGTTGGTAACTCAGTCAACACACGAAAGATAAAAAGAAATCTCTGCTAATTTCTTTTTGCCTTGGTTAAGATGCTCAGAAATGAGTAAAATTACAATAGTAAATTGTAACTAGGAATATAACTGATGCATTGCTTTATCACAGGTTCATAACTAGGACTCTGGAACACAAGTTCAAAAAAGAAACCCAAACTGAGATAGTAAAAATCCTGAGGACATAAATATTTATCACTTTCAACTTCATTTTGGGACTTCACCATTTATGCAGCAAAACTCACATGTATGTGAGTGTGTGTAAACACAGATGTGTGTGGCTTGTTGTGTGCTTCTGTATTCAAAGTCAAACAGTCATATATATGTATGTGTGTGTATGTATATATTCATGGGGGGGGGGGGGGGTGTTCCTGTGGCCTTTGTGTCTGGCACTGATTTGGGCCTGTTGCCATGGCGCGATGCTGTGGCAGGTTGCCGTGGCACCCACCAGGGCCCATTTGAATATGAATACGCCCCCTGTGGTCCGGGGAGCCCACTGGCTGCTGCTAAATAAACCCCATTAACTCCACAGGCAGGGTACCCCAGCATCTCTTTCGTCTGCCTGTCAAAACCTTCCATCAGAAAATATAATACAGGCTGAGGCCCTGTGCTTCACAACGTGGGCAAATCTGCCAAGAAAAGTCTAGGACTGAACAGAAACAGTTAGACTGCAATCACAGTATTACACCTATAACATTTCCAAAAACATTAAATAATCACTCCGTTTAAAGTTCATTAGTAAGTTATTATTGGCGTCAATGGTTTAGCTCTAGCCAGTAGCATCCGGCTATCGTTCAAACCTCACTCTTCTCTGAGGGTACCATTGATCCATTTGGCTCATGTGAAGAACTAAATGACGCTTATTCAGAGGAAAGACCTTTACGATGTTACTGAAAACATTAAACTGACAGGCCCGGGCCCGGGCCAAAGTACCTAATTGTGTTGCTAAAGGGTGAAGAAGATAATTTTGGTTTGCTAAAGTTAGACTACACACCCCAGGCGCTAAAACCTGGCACCAGGGTGGCGCAAAAAATCCTTGGCAGGGTGCGTCAATTGGCACTAAATTCACAACACATTCCAGCCTCCCTCTGGCTGTTCTGACTGCTCTAGTCGAACAAAGTTCAAAAATTTCAGTGCGTTCATAGTTTCTTAAAATTACGTTATAATGCACACTCTTAGACCAGTGTATTTCACATGCACGAAAACCGTCTTTAGTGTTTACGTTGTTTGTTATGTAATGGTGTGTGCAGGTAAACTTACCTTTACGTAGTCGTACTCACACATGTATGACGGCTCAATATCGAAGTGCATGAAGTAAAGCCGAATCGTATATCCGTCCGGAATACTGATATTCCATTGGGTCTCACTGTCCTTCGGGTAAGATTCTGGAAAGTTCGGGGACTGAATGGTTCCGTACATGTCTGTCAGTAGGACGACTTTGGCCCACGCCGAGCTCGCAGACAGGAGGAACACAGGCAGCAATGCGCTGGGTGTATCAGACAAAACCAAAAACACGTGAGTGTAAACATCTTAGGTCTACGTACTTTTTCAAAAATATCTCCCAGGAGGTAAGATAGTTCGCGTACTCGTCTTAACGTTAAACGTTGTAGCCTGTTTAAAAAAAATGCCTAACCGATTTCTGAAACCAAGCACCAAATCAGGGCTAGCGTCAAACATTTTCACTGCGACTTTTTGCCTCGACATCTTTTGGGCGTCTGAAAGGCCGTTTTAACAAATGAATCCTAAAGTCAAGTCTGCGCGTTTAATCACAGCATTTCCAGTTTGTGCTTATAACGAGCAAATTTCATGCTGCCATAAAAAAAAAAAAAAAAAAAACAGAAAAAACTGAAGTAGCATAAAAGCATGTCTGTATAACGTTGGTATGCTATAGAAACTAAAGAGAAAGTAGCTTTCTCACCCCGCCAGGTCCATGACTCGCGACGTTTAATGCTGAGGGTCGTGCACAGACTATGGCTTTCACGTTCACGCTCACTTTTCATGCACGTCACATGCAACTGTTTACAAAATAAGTGTGTGTGCGCGCGTGTGCGCTCGCTCGCGCGCGTGTGTGTATAGGGCTGTGCAATCAAAAGTGCAAACCAAAATCTGGGGGGCTTTAAGGTCTTCTGAAGTTAGATTAAGTCTATACTGAACCTCAGCCAACTTCATACAGAAATCATTCCGTTTATGGTTGAACTGTGAAAAAAATCAACCATAGAAATGCAACTTTTCCTAACTTAACTTTCTCTGGCTTCCGTTATTTATTATGTGGAAGAATAACTAAAAACTGTATCTTGCGATTTCTACACCTATTATTATTAGCTATTAGTAGTAGTAGTAGTAGTTTTATGAGCGGTGTGTTATATAAAGTTTCAGTGCACATTGGAAGCTTTTAAATCAAATTAGTGTAGGTGAATATGAATTAAACTATGTACGATTAACAGCATCTGTTGTGCCTTCTCTCATAGCAGGGTAGTTTTCAGATAGCTGATTGGTCAGTTGTTTCTTGCTGTAAAACAGACCTAGAGCTGACTCTAGATGTGGAGTCAGCTGCTGCTGTAATTCTCAAAATTCTCCACATGGAACTACAAGTAAGTCATATTTTCCAGGTATTTTTTGTACCAGGTGTTGAGGAGCAATGTCTGTCTGGAGCTGTTCTGCTACAGACCTTTAAATGGCCTTTCATCTGGAGTAGCCATCATAGCCCACGCCTGTCTCTCACTGGGGGTACAACACACTAATTGGTCCATCAGCTTTGTAGACCATGGGTGGCTGCGTATTTGTGTGTGTGTGTGTGTGTGTGTGTGTGTGTGTGTGAGCATGTATGTGCATGTGTGTGCATGTGCCCCTACATGTGAGCAGACAGTGTGATTGAGAGGCGGCGAGACAGACGCACACACACACACACACACACACACACACACACTTTTTAAAAATATGCACTCCATAGTCACTTTCTTAGTAAGACCCCACTTGCTCTTAGAACAGCCTCATATCTTCATGGCATGAAGTGCTCAAGGTGCTGTAAACACGGATTTGACATTTTGATCCATAATGACATGACCTGCATCACATAACTACTGCAGGTGTTTCAGCTGCACATTCGTGCTGTGAATCTCCTGCCGCTTCTACCACATCCCACAGGTGTTTCACTGGGATTCAGGTCTGGCGACATTCTGAGATGATGTGTGCTTCGGGGCATTACCCCTGCTGGAAGGAGCCTTTCTGAGACTGGTCAAAAATACGTGCCGTGCCTAAGAGAACACTTCCTACACAATCACGCCAGTGTCAGGAGCCAGCTGACCTGGTGACATGAGGCAGGTCAGGTCCAGGGAGCCGTGGTTTCGCCCGATTCTCACCCAACCAACTGCTTTTCCTTGCAGAAATCAGGATTCCTCCAACCAGTCTGTTTTTGCGATCTTCGGTTGTGCAGTTTTGGTGAGCATGTGCTTTCTATAACCCCAGATTAGTGTTCTTGGCTGACACGAAGGTAGACTGTTGCGATGGACTGTTGTAGCGCATCTGCCTGAAGGTGTGACATGTACATTGAGATGCTTTCCAGTTCATCATGTTTCCTCCATGTAGTATACAAACGGCACAGGGAAACGGCAGTAAAACCTCACTTGTCTTGATTAAAGAGTCCACATGGCCTCCTTGGATGCAGTGTTTCCCTCCTCCTGATCCATCGTCCTCCTGATCCACCCCTCCTCCTGATCCACCCCTCCTCCTGATCCACCTCTCCTCCTGATCCACCCCTCCTCCTGATCCACCTCTCCTCCTGATCCACCCCTCCTCCTGATCCACCCCTCCTCCTGATCCACCTCTCCTCCTGATCCACCTCTCCTCCTGATCCACCTCTCCTCCTTACCCTGAACCTGCTACAACATGGTTTTGTCCTCAGTGGATGTTTTTTGTTGTTTGTACCATTTTACATTAACTCTAGAGCCTGTTGTGTTTCTGAAATATTTAAACCAGGTCATATGGAACCAACAGCTATGCCACGATCATAGTCAGATCACATTTAGTTCCCCCCTCAAGCTTAATTTGAACATTAACTAAAGTCAAATCTTGACCCTGCATTTGATGTTGGCACGGTTTTATGCACTGAACTGCCACCAGATCATTTGCCTGGATAATCTGATTGGCTAATCACATTAACATGCAGGTGTATAGATGGCTGGCGAATGGTCTGAGGGTGATGCACCGTATTTTCACTGTTTCTAGACCTGTGCTCTTCCAGACTGAGATTGATGTTATCGTTCCTGGGATCTGTTGGAGCCACTCCCCCAATCACCACGGAGACAACCTTAGTGTTAACGTGTCTCTCTCTATTGCATCAATCCTTGATATTTTTGTAATGTTTCATATTCCTTAGTTTGGAAGCTTCCTCACTTGGAACTGCCTGAATCTAGAAGTCTCAGAGCATCTTAGTCTTGTTATGCACCATTCTCTGTTCCTTCCATTTGGACTTGCGTATGTTCCTGTATTTGATCTCTGCCACTTGGCCGTGACTCTCAGTGTTTTCTTTCCCTGTCAGTATCAATGATTGTCGGAGAAGTTCTTAGATGTTGGGTCTTATCGGGACTGATACACTTCAATATGCAGTATATGTATATATACAGAGACCGACGTATCTTTTTCTGCTAATATGGGCTGCTATGATATTGTTAACCACTAGAGGGCGATGTTGACTGCCACTACAAAGCCAAATTTCTCTATACAAATAGTGAAAAGAAATACATTACATGTTGAAAAAAGTATGTTCCGGACAACACATTTGAAAAGGTGTCAATAAAAACCATAAAAAGTATATTGGTAGTAATTGTTTATCAGATTGTAACCTTTGTTGGCTGTGATATTGCTCTGTGTCTCTGAGCCTTTTGTTTTTTTCCCATGCAATTAAAGTGTTTCTATCTTTATGTATTTTACAATGGGCCCTCATAAATTACAGCTGCTATTAAGTTAATTATTCTCATTAAACCTCTAAAGTTTAGATTACATTTAAATGGTTTGGAGGTTATGTGACTCTGTGTGTGTGTGTGTGTGTGTGTGTGTGTGTGTGTGTGTGTGTGTGTGTGTGTGTTTTGCAGGACTTTGAAATAACATAATAAATAAGTCTCTGTTGCTCTTTGTAAATAATCCAAAGCAGTGTGCCTCGTTAGCTGGCTTGTTTAATCATCACCTCCCTAGGATAAATAATTCAGTATGAGCACACACACACACACACACACACACACACACACAAAGCAATAAGCTTACGCACATAGCACAAGTGCACACACACTTGTACACATGGAGCATACACACACTCACAGTCATACACATACATACCAGGATCCACAACATGTGCACACACACACAACACACACACACACACACAACAGGCACCAAGCTAAAATCTGTTTTACTCCACTAATTATGAGTCATGGATGACTTAAGTACTATGAATCAGATTATACTCACTTATTCAGTGCTGTCAAACACTGTCAGGCTGATATCATTTAGCAGCCTGTCAGTCAATAACTGCCCAAAAGGGAAGGCCAAGCACTCACTCACTGCTGCACCGTTGACCACGTCGCCTATAATTGTCTTGCAGGTGTAAGAATGGTGTTGACAGTAATTGTTTTGCCACTGCAAAAAAGCCAATGTGACATGGATTACTGTAGCGTGAGTGGGTCCACAGCTGTAAACAGAATGATTGGCACCATGTATCAAGAGGTGCACACACACGCAAGCCTGATTCCCTTACACACTAACACATTTGGATTGGAAATTATAACGGAGATGACAGTAAACATGTTTAGTGTGCTGGCGCGATAGGCGTGAGTGTGTCTGCGGATACATGAGTTTATATGTGTGTGTGTGCGTGTGTGTGTGTGTGTGCGGTGCGGGGGCGCTTGGGTTAAAAGGCTTTGCTATCAGCCGCCTCCTTGCGGTGGCCGCATTGTTTTGCTGTACCGTGTTGTAAATCGCCGAGTTAAAGGACATTGTGTCCTTTGTGAGAGTAATGGCCTCGTTCACACAGACAGCTCAACAATGGACACCCATCCCATCTCTTCTCTCTCCAGCCCTCCTGTCTGTGCCCCCGTTCCTCTCCCTCCGTCACTCATTTCTCATCCCTCACTTCGCCTGCCTCGTGGCGCCGCGGCGGGGGGGCGGGGGGGGCGGGCGGGGGGGGGGGGGGGGGGGGGGC
>JAOYMR010000012.1:9011401-9030310 GCA_025802075.1 Tenebrosternarchus preto | reverse complement strand
CCCCCCTCCCCCCCCCCCCCCGCCCCCCCCCCCCCCCCCCCCCCCCCCCCCCCCCCCCCCCCCCCCCCCCCCCCACAGCTGGAAAGCTGGTCAGTGATGCATAGTAATGTCTGCATTTCTGATAGGATAAATATCTGCGCAAATAGAAACTTCATTACTTGACTGTGGAAATCGCTGCCTTAATTTCTGGCTACGTCAGTTAAACACACACAGAAACCCACTGCCATCATCAGCCACTAAAACACACACTGGGCTGAAACGAGGTATTTCAGCACTCACTGGCCTCCTCCTGCTGCCTCTCATCACCCAGAATGCTTTGCCAATCTAGTATGATAATGGGTTATGTAAATCATATGTAAATATGACTAATGGATGCATTTCATTTGATGAGGTTTTAGTGTGATTTGGGTACAGAAGGCCTTATGAATTATAAAAGGGGAGACAGACAGAGGTTTTTGCGGATGTCGTGAAATGAGAACATGTGCAAATCAACTCACAACCCAGTAAACATTTGTTCAGAAACGTGCTAAACAAGAGCCTTTGGACACCGTTGTGCGTTTCCGTAGTCGTCCGCATTACGGATGGTGCCGGAACCTCCTCATTAGCGGCAAACATCCAGGAGGCCCCACACGTGCAGCGGATTTGTGCTCTTCCGTCAACGTGTACGTCATCGGTGGAACAGAGCAGTCGGCTGTAACAGACAGGAGAACACAGCAGGCCTGCACAGGTACACACCGACCACATCGTTTTAATTAAGAAAGTTTCCTTTTCTTTCCTTTTTATGTAGAACATCAAGCACTAAACAAAGTCTCACGCAATGAATGACAGTTTGAAAAATGTTGAAATCCCTGAGATTGTCATACAGAAATACTCTCTCAATCACACTCACACACACACACACACACCTGATACAATCAAATATGGTATAAGCACATAAAAAATGTTGACTTAGAGGACCGCTAGTTACTGTAGAAGGTTCAACCAAACACACCTTCGGTTACAAACACACACAGTCAGGCAGAGACACACACACACACACATCCCTGAGGTGAAAGCACGGATAATGATAATACAACTAAACACATGAACGAGTTCCTTGCTCCTGGATTGCAAGGGAATAAAGTTCTCTCCCTTCAACAGCTGTAGGAACGTCCTGTGATTGTGCTGTAGGGGAGAGAGGGACTGATGAAAATCATAGAGGGAGGGAGGGAGATCTGAATTCAAATGAATCTTCCCGTGAAGAGAATCAGAGGCACTACTGATTTTTTTTTCTCTCCCTGAGTAGAGAATGGGGCCCTGCTAAGTCTTAACAATATCTCATCCTGTCTCTATCTTCTCCCCCATCCCCTACCTCAGGGATCGCTCATTCACTCACGCACACCAAGTGTCTCCTCCAAGCTCTCCAATTACCGCTGCCTCCTTGTCCGAGTGCACCTGGGCCTTCGGGGGGCCTCTCTGCCCTGCATGGCGTTCCTGGAGCAAAAGAGGTTTAGTTGCATGAGCCACACAGCATTGCTCCTTGTCGTAGGCGGGAGTCTCGGCTGGATCCCTGCGAGAGAGGCCCTTCAGGGTCGTTACCGTCTTCACCCAAAATGGCTCCTCAACAGAGGAGAGTAAGAGAGAAGTTTGAGGGAAACTGAACTTCCCTCTCTGTAAAAAGCACACTGATCAGAGAGGTTTTGGGTTTTAAGAACAGCACAAGATAAGGAGAGACAAAAGCACTCATCTCTAAGTGAATAATTCTGGGCAATTCAGTTTCTGGGAGACAGAGAGAATACTAAAGTAGATTATTAAGAGTTGAAAGTTGGGAGATAAGAAAGAGAGCAAATTAAAAATATATATAAGATAATGTAAGATGATGTTTAAAAAAATCTGTCTTTGGTTATTCAAACTACTCCAGAATAAAAAACACGACGGAAATCTGCCCTCGGTTAATCCACATGGTTTTCACTCCAAAGAAAAGCAGTATCACTATGAAATCTAAAGCTATACGAAGTTAACAAACCTTGGTCTCGTAAAGCGATGTAAACATCGCTTTGGTGCAATTAGCATATATTATTAAACAATATGAGATTGACAGAGAGAATAAGGGAATCAATCAGTCTCTCTCTCTCTCTCTCTCTCTCTCTCTCTCACACACACACACACACACACACACACACAGTCAAGTTTGAACCTCTCCGTAACCCGGCCTCAGTATAGGTACATGCTCGCTCCTACACAAGTAGGGTTCGTTAAACTTTAAGAGAGAAGATTGCGTGGGGGAAAAGAAAAAAAAAACATAAGACACTTCGCTATCCCTTCAAAAAAAGGAAGTATCAACCATGTAAATGTAAGAAAACGGATGAATGTCGCGGCGGCGCGACCACCTTTTCATATTGCCCCTTTACAAAAAAAGAAATTAGTCATTTTAGCACACAATATCGCCCGCCGAAGACTGAATTAAAGACGCGTACTTGAAGCGCCTTTAACGTCACAGTAATGAGTTTTAGTAGAAGGAAATGTAGAAGTGTGCTCCCTATTTTAATCTGCTGAAGGCTTGCTAATTACGCTAAAAAGCTTGGCAGCGGATATTAGAGCTAACGTGACGTACGAAAAGCAAAAAAACGTGTGTGTGTGTTACGCACGCGTGTTTTGTGAGTAGCTGTTGATGGTTATGTAGACATGGCTTGTTGGCTGAATGGGAAGAGCTCACTTTCTATCCAACACACACACACGTAATGAAAGACTTACACAGACATTGTGCCTTGCTTGCATTGGTGACTGTATGTATCAGTGAGGGGAGATTACTTCCTTTTGGTGCAAATTAGTATTCGCAGAGACATTCGTAATTAACCCCAACCCTGGGTCTCCAAAAAACATCATAAAACACATTCCACAACGTTAAACTAAAACATTAACCTAAATGTTAACCTAAATAAAGACTTTTCACATTTTCACATAGTTTACAGTGTGAAACGATCAGTTCCGCCTCCGTTTAATGTCTGCTCTATGAAAAATCACATAAAATAAAATGAAACTAAAACTGAGCCATGACACGAATACACACGCAAAGAGAAACTCATAAATGAAATCTAACGATAAATTCATCAGAATTTATACAAGAAGTTTAAAACAAGAATTTATGACTTTCACAAAAGCATCGTAACACAATCATCACCATACGGTAGCGCGAGTATCACATCGACCATTAAAATGCTCTCATTGAAAATGATCTTAACACATTCGTGTTTGGTTTTCTGTCAGTGTGTTTGAAGCTGGGAGAGAAAAATCTGGTGTGTCTCTGGTTTCACGCTCAGTTGAAGATCACAACCTATCACCTAATGTAAAGAGAAGCGGGCATAATCAAAAGTGACATTTTAAACTAACTGTGGAGGACATGACGTCAGAGGGCAAAATAAGAGTACAGTCAGGCGAGAGCACCAAATGTGTGTGTGCGTGTGTATGTGTGTGTGTGTGTGTGTGTGTACGCGCGTATTATTGTCAGAAACAATAATGTACTATAAAAAGCATGATCGTATATAAATTAAGTAGTTTCTAGTATGACTATTGCATGGAATTTCATAAGTGAATCTTGTATCTGTTTGGTTTTGTTTCCAAAAATAAACATACCCACATGTAACTGTGCATGCCTTTCACGGAAGATTACATATGCCAGAGACAATCAGAGTGGGAAACAAAGAACACAGTAGGAGTTAAGAGGCATGTAAGTAAACATATGAGGTGAAAAGTAGACAGTTTAATATCTATACATTAATAAATAAGTTAAAATGTTATTTATGTGCCCATAAGGTCAACACACACATTCAGTGCCATTAAACATTTCATTAAACACTTCACTCATGGTCCAGGAGATACATTGAGTGGATTGTTCAAAATGTTCATTTTTTTCTGCTGTTTTTCATCTATCACTGCATCTAGTGAGAGTCTAGGATGAGACTAGGGTGAGACTAGGGTGAGACTAGTGGTGGATTTGGCCTCCACAAACAGCTTTCCCAGGTCTGACCTCCCCTAACAGAGTTACTAGCCACTACTGGGCAGGTCAGAAGGAAGCTTGTTCTTGTCTTTTTATGTCCTGTTTTCTTTTTGTATATTTGTGTGTTCATTTCTTTCTTTCAGGACTGTTTTTTTCTAAAACATTCTCTTTTTTTGTTCTCACTTCCAACAAATAAAAATTGATGTAATTATTAAGGCGGATGTAATTGATTATAGCAGATCTTGCTAACGTCTGCCAGAATTGCTCACCAGAGGAGTCCACCCCTTCTATTCAATCCCACGCCCTCCATCAGACGTTTCTCCAAAGTCCATCCATCTAAAGAAATGCTCACTTAGTGTTTAGTGCACCCTTCTGTGTGCTGTGTGCAATGTACATAGTAATTGACAGGCAGGCAGGACATCCTCCTTCTGGAGAACTTTCTAGATTGGTTAATGCAAGTGGATCATGTTGAAATTATGGGTTGCTGATTACAGACCCCAAGACAGCCACAGAGGCATGTTTTTTTTTTTCCAGAACTATTTCAGCTACCAGCTATTAGGATGGTAAGATGGTCTTGCTGAAACGTTCTTATTAAATTGCTTACAGCAGATTTAAGTGCTGAAGGACATGATAATGAACAAATGTTTCTGTGCAGTAATGCCTGTTGAGTCATTTGTTTTCCTTTGTTCCTTTGTTCATTCAAGTACCCAATGCTAGAGTTCTCAAATGTTTATGATGCTGCTTAGCTCAGAATTTTGCTTCTGTCTAAATCATCTCCACCGCCTCTTTTTTCAGAGTTCTCTCTACTTCCAGTTGGGTTTGTAATATTGTTTTTGTTTTTGCATATTACATTATCTAATTACTCTACGTGAATTGTCATTTAAACACAAAAATTAAAAAACAAGCCTTAAATGTTGCTAGATATTACTTATGACTCCATGGTTTTCTTAAAAAAAAACGTTTAATTGGATTTAGCTGGTATTTCTAATATTTTCTATCTCACTCACTTCCAGAGACATTGTTAGCATGTTACTTTACCATACCTGAAAAACTGAGAAAGACAAGCCACAAATGGTCAGTGGAAAGAAAAAGCTCCCTAATGCAGAGGAGGAGATTTAACCACTGGGCTGGGATGGGCTCCTTTAATATAGCGCTGCATTTACGAGCATCATGTTTAGAAAGCCAGTGTGCTTAGCAAGGCCACTGCCTGCAAGTCACATTTCACATGGCTTTAACTGTGATTGTACGTTTGCCCGGCCCTCGTGGTGAAGTCAGCAGTGGTAAAGGTATGTCTTCTGAATCCGTTTAGTGCCAGTGGAGCTAATTTCACACTGCTGGATTGTATGACTCAGGCTGTTTCCACCCACAAAGCAAAGATGTTTAGACACCTGTGAGTTAGACAATCACAGACATTTTATATATGAAAAAAGTAGACAGTATAACATACAGCAAAATGAATGGAGTCGAATAAATAGAGGACAACCATGCTGGAGAATTGCTTTAGAACATATTAATGTTGGTCATTATGATGTGTACAAGCACAATTGAACTTCTCATGTTTCTGTTTTGAGATTTATTGTTTTGCATCAATGTTATTGCTGTATCAGTGTGGTTAAATTGTTATTTAGAGAAATGGATTCTCAAAACACCTTTCCAAAAAACTCCTTTCCCAGGATCAAAATGAGCCATAGAACTTTTTAGGGAGTAATAAAACATCAATTTTCACTCTAGAACTCATGTTGAATCCAAAAATGTCTGTGCCAGGAGTTAAAACACACACATATACACACACAGAGAGAGAGAGAGAGACTTGGTTTAAATGCAGCCATACACACTTATGGTTTAATTGTTAGAGAGGTTTCTTAACAGAAGCCATTAGTGAAGGTGTTCCTCTCTCTGTCACACTCAGAGTTACTCATACAGTCTCATATACACAGATTACAAAACAAACTGTAACAGAAGTCACTGTTTGGTAAACAGTATGTTTTGTTGACAAGCTGAGAAACACTATTCTCCTTTTCATAGTTAAAAAAGGAATGGAGCACTGAATAGAATAATGATCAGCATTACATGTCAGTTTTATGGACACATTAATTCTAAACAAAATACACAAGTGAACACTGTGTGAATATTCTCAATTAACATTTCCATCCCTTTCTATTTGTATTTGTATGTGTGTGTGTGTGTGTGTGTGTGTGTTGCATTTATTGGGAGGACAAATCTGCATTTTTGCATTAGCTCTGAAACATAGATTTTACTCAATTAAAAATAGAATTTTCGTTCTAAAACACAATCGGTATTTTACATTCATTCATAAAACATTCTTTCTAGACTTACCTATCTCTCTGGGAAAAAACGACCAATTAAAACTATCGTCATTATTGTCAAATGGCGTACGTAACAATTTTTATTTTATTATTTACATTTTTGGAAACAGGAACATTATGGTGTCGTAAATATTTGAAAACCAAAATGTGAGAACAAACAAAAACATTGTGGAAATTAGATCTTTAAGAAGTTTAGTAATAAACGACTAACATGACGTGAAAGTTTTCCAGAAGAAATTCTTGCATCCGGCTTTGCGCTCACGAGGAGCAAGCATAGGACCGGCAGCTCGCTCCAGCTCAAGGCGTACGTCTTCTTGTTCCGTGCCACGAGGCAAGTCATCAGATTCCATTGCTTCATTTTCTGCTTGCGCGAGCTCTGAGAGCAATTCTGCGAGTGTGTATCTGGCTAGTTCCTGAAACAAATAATTGAAAATATACATTGAAATTCAGCTGTTTGAACCAAATGGTACTGTGTTCGCATATGCTTTAAAGTTATTTTTAAGTACTCTGTTCTTTTAAAGAGAAGATATAAATGCATATGTTTTAAAACAAAGGAAACATCACTTTTTCTTCTACTTGTTTAAAATTCTATACCGCTGCGCTCAAAGTTCAGCACCTTGGACAGCTCTCACGAACGCCCGGCGAACGCATTAGCTCTCCTGCTCTATGTAAGGTATTATAACAGAGATTTGAAATCAAATCAAATATTCGGTTCGCTCAAGCCCTCTTTTCTGTCTTTGGAAAGAGACGTAATAAAAGTCTCCCAACCCTTCTCTATCTTCTCGTTTTCTTTCTTAGTCTCTTTTTCCGTATCCATTCTTACTTTCTTTACCTGTTTTCCGGACGGGGCGACGAGCGACCTCTGAAGAAACTGGCGTAGTTTGGCGTCAGACGGTGCACCCGAGACACTGCTTACAGCGAGCACGAGGGACAGGAGCGCCAAAGCGCACTGGATACGCGTGGAGAGCATCTTTCCAAGTGCTGATTTGGACAGAGAAGGACTGAAGTGGCTGGAGAAAAAGAAGCGTCGGATATCACCGTCTTGGCTTCTTCAGTCTTGTGCCGCTGATCTCCCCCCACCCCAGAGAACGTTCTTTTAAGCGATCTGTCTGACGTCAGGAGGCGAGGGGGGTTTCCTCCGTGTGCGCTTGAGTGAAGAAGAGTGACAAGGTTCACACCGATTAGGGGCGTGCGCCCCTCCGGAACTGAAATGGACGAGTGATCGCTTTTACCTGCACTCTTTTAATCTCACTTAATAAGAGTTCTTATACTGAAGAGTTATGCGCGCGAGTGCGTGTAGGAGGTTGAGCACGACATATTCATCTCAAACCTCTTCCATAAACCAGTAGAATTAAAATACCGACGCCTTTATGCTTGTGTAGAATTGTGCAGCATTGCGTCATTATATCTCGCTAAGATAAAGGCAATGGAGACACCGGGCATCTTTACGCGTGACGCGTGCCCAAATCCGTCAGGTGTGTTCATCTAGACGGTTTGTAGATTAGCAATCAAGCATGAACCCATGTAACACGGGAATGAATGAATGAATCAATCTATCTATCTATCTATCTATCAGTCCATCCATCCATCCATCTACTTTCAAAAAGCTTAAATTTACATCGAGATACCTGAATGAATTGCGGGTTCGTTCGTGAATGCACACGCACTGACGTCAGTATTCCGAGAATCAGCTCGTCTCCCACCGCGTTTTCTATTTTAAGGTGGCGCATGGACCTGTTTGCCTTGTCCCGCAGCGGGGCTCCTCTGTCAACTCCGTAGCACGTCTCAGGCCGCGTGCTTTTATTAAGTGACGATAATGGCTAGTTAGGATCCGTGCCATGCGTGCTATTTGATCGTTGATATGCAAAAGGAGAATGAGTTACAGTCTAACTCCGATGAACCTGGGAAGAGGGAACTGTTTGCGCTGGGACTTGTACTGTGGACCCAGTGACACAGAGTGGTAGAATCTTACGTATTTCGCACGAACTGCTCTGCTTCTTCAGATAAACGCTAATGGAAGCCGTGCAAATGAAAGTAAGGTGCATGCTGCGATTCCTTCAGCGCTGAAAACTGGATAGAAAAGTATCGGGTCTGACGCTCCTGGTCGTGAAAGCAGTAGGCCACAGCGGCGTGAGCACGGGTCTATTGGAGGGCCGATAGCTCTTACAGATAAACGGGGAATCCTGTGAAGCTAGACTCGTCAGGCAAAGAGCAGCGTATGCACTCCTAACATACCACAGGGCGATGACGTGCTTCCTGCGCAGTTCCTATTGCTGCTAGTAAAAAAAAAAAAAGCTAAATTCACTGTTGACTTGTATTAGGATGAATTTGGATAATTATACGATAATAAAACACACACAAGCTTAACACTAGATGTTTGGACGTGTCATTTGGCATTGCTAGAAATGTTTTAATTAAAGGTACCAGTGAAAGAGCTGATGGACTGGGCTTTGGTGCTGTGCTCGCCCTCTCTCTCTCTCTCTCTCTCTCTCTCTCTCTCTCTCTCTCTCTCTCTCTACACACAGCATACACATTTCCACAGTGCACTGATATAATGAGCTGAGGTGCATTGCCACTTTAATGAGGACAGGAATTAAAGTCAGAATGGAGTGACTGAACTCTGACTGGAGCCATGAAGTCAAAGCCAGGTCAGAAACATCCATGAGAAAGCCTCTTATGGAACCGTCATTGGAAAGACCTCACATTGCTTTTCCATCTTACCATCATATGAGTAGTAATTAATACTTCATCCTGTGCATGCAGATTTTTTTTTTTTGACAACTTTGTAATTCTTTGTATACTAATCAGCAGGTTTTGGTAAATTGAACTCTAAGGCAGACTTCATGTTCACTCTTTGAAGAGAACATATTTCAAATATTCAAACACTGTGTAGTTAAGTGAACATCACACTATGCATCCAAAAATGCACTGGTCCTTAAACACTCTTTCAGTCTGCAGCATCTCAGGACATGAAGCTCAAACTCTGTAGGTAACAGGTCGCTTGTGTTTGACAGAAGGCAGAGTACTGCGAGACAGAGTCATCCCATGGATTAGAAACATGCAATATTTTAATTAAATGGATCATTAGTTTTCACCAAGATGACCTCAGTAATGAAAGGTGACAAGGCAATATGGAAAATATTGCTAAAATGTTCACATATTCAGAAGAGAGAGAGGGAGAGAGAGCGAGAGAGAGAGAGAGAGAGAGAGAGAGAGAGAGAGTGTGTGCGTGCACATGAGCTTATGCACATGTGTGTATGTGTGTGTGTGTGTGTGTGTGTGAGCAAACTGCTGTCACTTTAGCTACTCATACACACACCCTTTCCAACAGGTGTTTGTCACTGATGACCAACTTGGGCCATGATCACCATCTGGTGAGGGAGAGGACAAGACACACTGAGAGAAAGAGAACAAACAGTAATTCCTTTTCTTTTTTCAAAATGCTCACATTCCTTTTCTAAAGTCTGTATGACCTACATGTCTGTTCATGTATAGGTGTGTGTGTTAACCAGCAGTGTACCAATCTCCATCCCATCCATAATTCATGAATTCATGACAGATATTAGTAGTAGTAGTAGAATACACACACACACACACACACACACACCACTACCACCACCATCACCATCACCACCACCATGTGTATATGTAAACAGACAGAGAGAGGAAGAGACAGCAGGAGAAGTTCTGTAACCTCAGTCCTTTGATTCACCCCAGTGTTAACAGTGTTAAATTCATCTGTCACAGTCTGCCTCATCTTCGTCTGCCTCATCTTCGTCTTCCTCACCACGTGCTCTGAATCGTTCCTTCATGCACTCGTCCCTTCCCTCGTCCTACTCTGGCATTTACTCCCTCACACACACACACACACACACACACACACGCACACATGCACATATACACACAGGCACCTGCACTTCAATCTTTGTGTGGAGTTTCTATTGACTTGTATTTAAATAGCACTACACCCACACGTTAGCCCTAACACAGACCCACACAGCATAGAAAATCTATGCAGAAATAAGCATTTTTCATCATGAGGAACAGCAAGCTCATCATTTCTTCTTCCGCAAAGACCATACAACACACACACACACACACACACACACACACAAGATTTTCACAAGATGTGAAAAATTAAATATAAATAATCTTAGAATACTTTTAGTCATTGCTGACAGCTTTTATAGAAATGTGCTAATCAGTTTTATAGAACTGTAGCGTTTATTGTTCAAGCCCTGCAGTGATGTTGGAGCCACGTGTCTGTGCAGCATGAGGTTGAGAGGCGTGTTCTAGGACAGCTCACACAGCCTAGATTCATACTAGATTACTAGTGCTATGAGCCTCGATTCATCAGTGTCATCATTACCATCTTCATCACCCTTAGTCACTTAGGCTCCAGAAATCGTTAATAATCTTAAGATAATTGGTAGATATTACAGCACAGAAGAGCAGATGAGATTTCCATGAGTTACGGATCATATCTCAACCTGAAATGAATCCTTGTTGGCTTTGCATTGCATTAAAGCTCACTTTTATGTTTTTTTCTTCTCCTCAATCTATTCAACTTGATTGTGTCATCCCTATCTCTCTCTATCTCTCTTTATCTCTCTCTCTCTCTCTCCCTATCTCTCTCTCTCTATCTCTCTCTATCTATCTATCTATCTCTATCTATCTGTTATTTTTTCAGTTCCACACTATTTCTTTGTTTAGTCTGTTGTATATTTAAACCAGAAAATGCTGCAACTGTAACTAAACTCTTTATTGTGTTCATGTTGCCATTTTCTCAGACAATTTGATGTGATTAAATATTTTTGAATGAACACGCCACTGCTTTATAGTCAGGATAGTTTTTAACCCTTCCACAGTAAAACACTAGCAATACAATCTCTCTCTCTCTCTATCTCTCTCTCTCTCTATTGCACATATACACAAATAATACACTAAAAACTCAAGTCCGGAAACCAAGACACCAAGTTACTTTTTAGAAAACTGAAAGCATAAAAATTCATGCATTTGTGTGTGTGTGTGTGTGTGTGTGTGAGTCATATCTAAAGAGTGAGGTGCAGAATTAGAGGCATTCAGAGGCAGCATAGTTAAGCACTGAAAGGATAAAAGAGCACCTGCTATTAGAATCACAGCCTATTGACAAATATGTACACATGTACATGTACACACACACACACACACACACAGGCCTACAGATTCACAATCAGACTCTGCTTATGCTTAAGTGCATTCATACAGAACACAGCTACACAAATTCACAATCAGTTACTGTTGACACATTTAACCCTGTAAGTCCTAGTGCTTGACCACTGACACATTCCTTACAGGTTTAAACTTTTACATTTAGGTCGGAAATATGAAGATTTGTCTAGTTCTAGCCATTTTAAGCATGGATCTTAAAGGAAGAGCAAAATGTTCTTGGTGATGTACATAATTTATTGTATCTTTTTGGTGAGAAACAATGTAAGCTGTCCAACAGTGAGATGCATTTCCCATTTTACAGAGGTCATGTGATCATACGTGCCGTTTAGATTTGCTCCTCAGTATAAGGACACATACATCAAGCATCCACACCAACTGTGTGGTTATTGTTTCAGTTTTACCAAAGACTTTGTCTGCAACACACACACAAAAAAAAGACTTTGTCTTTGTTTTCAACACTTTGTCTGAAAAAATTGTTAGAAGTCAGACGTTATATGATTTGGAGGAGATAAATTACTGGGTTGGATTTGAAGCATTGCCTTCTGTGTCATTAGTTATGTAATTCCCTAAAAATCCAAAAACACAGAGATCTCCACAGCATAGAGTTCTCCTGACATCCTGACAGTGATAAATCTATACGGGCTGCACACTTCTGCTTGTGGGCCTCTGCATGTGTTTTTGAGTTATTTAGATAAAATAAGATAAAACGAGCTATAATGTTATTGGATGAAATAACATCACAATACGAACCTTTCAGCATCGATTTCACCTTCAGAACAAACTGTTCATTGGCTTGTTTCATGGCGATCTAATCTGTGAATATACAATACCCACTAAAGTAATTAACATTTTGATGTTTGCCATTAAACAAATATTTAAAAAGTATGACTCATTTTGTTAATTTGTTATGATCTGTTGCTTAGTTGAATGTTCTAGAACAACTGTAGGGGGGATATAAATGAATGGGCTCTCACACTGTGTTATCTCTGTTACACGATCCCGTCAGTGTCACTAAAATGACACATGACTGCCCTTTTCTTGACTGTGTGTATATGTGTGTGTGTGTGTGTGTGTGTGTGTGTGTGTGTGTGTATGTGTACACACGTTAGGTTAGGATGCAGACGGGGGGGGGGGGGTTAGAGGGGTGTTGATTACTTACTGCAGTGTATGGCTACATTAAGAGGATTTCATAGCTGCCAAAAAGGCTTCTCCTAACCAACATAGTTCTGACAGCCTTTATCAAAATGCTCTTCTCTCTGCTAATGAATGTGTGTATGTGTGTGTGTAAGCATAAGTTGCAGGAAAAAAAATTGAGAGTTTGTGAAGTGTGCTCACACCAATGCAGCAACAGTACCAGCACCACTGTGATGAAGCCCTAACCACACCAAAAAAGACATCCTACACCCTAAAGAATTACCACCAACCTTGATTAAATAAAATTAAAAAAGTCTATGTTGTTTATCAGCTTCACCTTACTGTAAACATATGAGACAAATGTATCCTGTAAGCATGGTTAAATTACACATTGCATGCAAAATGTCATTTAAATGATGGAGCCTTTCAGTCCTTGAACTTCATTTGTTATTTTTTTCAGATCAGATATGCAGTATTACTATAAAGTTAGTTCTCCAATTCTACCCAGTAGCTAATTATTTCCCCCCCACCATGTGATGAGTAGTGAACAACTGCCAGCAACACAGCACTTAGACCACTACACGCCACTCAGAGTGCCTTCGGACATCTTTTTATTGCTAAGTCCAGTCTATTTCACATACCTTACAGGAACCAGGTTTTTAACGCAACCAAGTAGAGTTGGAATCTGGCTTACAGTCTAATCACAGCTGAATACTCTTAGTCACTGAATCAGTCTGAGATGGCCACTGTTATGGTTTCTGCCTGAGTGCTGTTACTGATCATGAGTATATTTTTGAACTTAATGCAGTTTTTGATATAATTTTCTGACACACATATTGAATGCTGGTTAGGTCTCTCTGGCTCTGTCCTAAAATTGTTCACATCATGCATATCTGATAGCTTTATATTGGTTTGAGAGTCACTAATTCATGCAAATTATCTGTGGAGTTCCAAAGGTGTACATTCTGGGACCATTGTTTTTCTCTGTTTACTTGTTGGTAAACTTATCAGAAATGTATCAAAGCTTCCAGGCTGTGGAATTTACTTTCTGCAAACGTCTGTCAGGTACCATAAATTTATAAATGTGCATCCTAAAATATATTGATTATTGTGGTATGCTTATGTTTGATTGTTAACTTTTATCCCAAAATGGAAAATTAAAGTTGTGTTTTGTGGCACTTTTAAAATGTTCTTATTAACGAATTAATGTTTTAATTAATTAAAACATATAATGTTTTAATTAATTAAAACATTATGAATATACTTTTATCTCATGTTATGTTATCCTTTGCTTGTAAAGAACACGCTGCTTACTTGTATCGAAGATGCTATAGATGATGAAAATCACGACCTCCAGAGCTTTCTGTGCACCAGGCATGTCCGTGTTCCTCACTCACCTTCTCCCAGGACTTTATATTACAAGCTGTATTACAAGCCTGATGCAGAGAAGAGGTGAGTGGCATCAGTAGTGACTTACCAGTAGGAGGTAACATGCTGCTGCCACTTAACACACTGCTGCCCCTGTTGTTGTTGATGAGTGGCTGCCACTCGATATCTTCAGTATGGCAGTTAATGGGTGGCAGCCTTGTAATGACTGGGCATGTTGTGACTGGCACAGCTCGTTATCTCATATTATTACATGGGCAGGTACTTCAGCACGCGGGTCAAGAAACTAACACAGATCTGTTAACCCTGAGATTGTGAAAACACTTTCCCCTTCCGTTTCAAAAAGCAAGCACAGAATAAGTGCAGGTTAATTGCATATCCTGTAAAGCTAACCTGCTCTCTAGCAGGTTTTCTGAATATGTACAAGCACACCATTTAGAATCCATAATGCTAACATTTTTTGAAATTGTTCCTAGAGGATTATATTGATGCAGTTCATGCAATTCATTAAAAGAAGTGGTTATATCAACTAGCACTCGAATGCTTTGGGTGATGGTCCCTGTGTATACCTTTTTGAAAGTGAACAAGTATCTGCATTGAATTTCAACTATTTAAAACTTTTAAAATGTATATACATGTCTCTGGGTTTAGATGTGAAGATGCAAAGTTAGTCTTCTGAAAAATAGGATTGAAATACATTCGAGGTTCATTATATTATAATAATATTTATTCGTATTGAGTTTTCTCTGTGGGATTGTTCATCATATTCACCATTAAGTATGGCAATGTTGGTGAGGTTTCAGTAGAGTCATGTATTTCTATCAAGGATATGGTTATGAAATAAGGGTAAATTAATGATTATAATATAGGGGTTATATTAATGATGGGTATATTAATACACCATCTGTAGGTAGATATGTGCTTTGTGGGTAATTTGTATGACATGTGAGTGATTCATCACTGATTCTAATAAGGTGACTTAATGGAGTTACTGATTAGAAAGATGTCAGAGGGAGTGTGTGAGTGGTGAACTGGTGTATAAGATGAGTGAGACGAGGTGCCAACCACCATCAAGCCCAAAAATTACGCATGCAGTAATGATATCATTATTGCTAAAGTTGATGATATATTGTGCTTCTCTGTCTGTTATAGTGGTATTACGTACAATACATTTTTGTTTTGTTTTCTTTTCTTTTTTGAATGGATATCCTTCTTTGTTTGGAACTGCGAGGAAACATGTGGCTAAACTGAGTTGTTTTGTGTGAAAAACAGATATCTTAGTGAGGTGGTACAGTAGCTTATTCTGTTTACTCTGTGTGTCGCAGGTTGGATTCAGTGGGGTGTATCGATGATGTGGTGTTGGTGTTCAGGTGTGTGAATGTGTGATGGTTTGCTGGTGTGTGTGTATTGGGAGATGTCTATGTGTCCACTGGGATGCATGTCCAAACCCATATGTCTGAGATATGTGACTTAAAACAATAATGACCAAAAAAAGAATAAATAAAAGATAATTCTTTGTTCGGAGTGTAGTCAGTAGTGCGACACTGGTGCGTTGAATTACTCATAGCTGGAAAAAAAAAACTGTACAGGGTTAGTGTGTGAGAGACTGACAGAGAGAGATTGATAATTAATTAGTGTAAGTTAAAGGAGTCTTACTGTGCTGTATGTGTGTGTGTGAGAGGAAGACTTATTCATATAGAGAGTGAAAGAGAAAATTAATTTCAGTTTTATTGCCATAGTAGAGAAAACCTGTAGCTAAAGAGTTATATTTTATCCCTGTAGAACTAACCGTTAACCGTCTATCCATGACATGACTGAAACAAGAAAAGTAGCTCATGCTAAACAGAAGATACTAAATTAAGTCATTCAGGTAAATTGCTAACTTTTCACAGAATGGGATGTCTTTGAAATTGTAAATATTTTATCTTGCTTCAAAGCAAGTCTCCAACTAGCAACTTGGCCACTTTACCATCTGGAGCAGATATTGGTCACGACTGTGTAGGACTAGGGGAAAAATCACAATGGATACTTTATTACACTTCTTTAGGGATTTGTATGAAATATAGATCTACTTTATATTCCACTTAGTATGCAGTATCCAGTACAATCTCACATGTGCTTACGAATGTAAATTATAAAAGGGAATATATGCCAATTAGATTCAGTTCTGGAGGGTACGGTACAGTATTAGATCTTTAACTAGGGTGCCAGTACTTCTGGAGGCTACGGTACATTATTAGATCTTTCACCTTTTCCTACCTGCAGCAACTTGGGCCTGTAAATGTCTGTGACTTCCAACCTGAGAGTCAGTTTGAGCAGTTTGAAATAAGTTGAGATTTTGTCTACACATAGTTGCATTCCCCAACCACTCCTGACCCAGATTTGGTGCAAGGAATATTATGGAATCCATTCCAAATGTCCTATGACATACAGAGCCCTTAACAAGAATTTGGGCTCTGCAAATTCACCATCGTCCTTTATGTCTCTTCTCTATGTATGCTGGTGGTTCAGGTCCCTCCGAGCCAGCTGTTGCTTTTACTGGTATCCAGTTGTGGCATTTAGAATGGCAGGATGGATCTGTAATAAAATGTCATCCAGGTGTTTTTTTTCCAGCTGATATTTATCAAAAGAAACAGCCACGATACACATCAGTATTCCTCTAAGGATAATAAACAATTTCCTGTTGCATAACTTCTGTGACATCAAATTGGGCTGCGTTGATTCTGAAGGACACTCTCAGGAACCTGTGGCTGATATCCCAGCTGTTTAATTAGCTGCACTGTGCTTAATAATAATAACAGCAAAGCTAGTTTTAGTGTGAGTATTCATTATCTGTAATAGCATTAGCTTTAGCTTCTGCATACGTCTCGGCTTTGAGGCAGGTGTAGAGAACAGGATAGCACGCCTGCATCTTGGGTGTAGCGTCTCTCAGGCTTTTTGTATAGAAAATAACACGCAAAAAATAACATACCGGCATAAAAACAGTGCGGCTCTGGGGGAAGACTTACAATTCAGCAAGTTCTTCCCTTAGCCCTTTTAAATAGCAAAACAAGCTGTTTGAAGGAGATCCGGTTCACTCAGAGGGAAGCTGCAGTAATAATTGTGAAGCTCTAGCTGAGTTTTCCTTTTAAAAGAGCCTTAGGAAAAAAGTGGTAGCTCTGATATGGTCCTGTCATGTGCTGGTTTAGTATACAGTCCATGTTGTCTCCCAGCTTATAAACTGCAGGAGAAGTGTAACAACAAACCTGCATCAATTTATATGAACGTAAATGGAGGTTCCAGGGCAGATCCCACCCCATATTTGAACTGGCTAATTTGTCTGCTAATAGTTTACAGTAGTCTTCATGAAATTCATTTGTTGTGTTGGGGGCACTGATCACATTATTTACATCATTCACATTTTGTTCACTGTGATCTCTGTGCGACAAGATAAATCTCTAGATTATTGATTTTGGTCCAGTGTAAAACATTTCTTACTGACAGTAATTGCTGTGTTGGAAAGAAGCTCTCTTATTTCTCTGTGAGCGCGATCCTCATATATACACTAACACTCACAGAGACAGAGACAAGTACTGTACACAAACACACACACTCACACACCCAAACACATTTATGGGTGGTCTAGTGGGAGGGAGTGTGTTAAATGAGGTTTAACAGGATGATCCATGAAGTGTATTGAAGACGGCCACATGGGCTAATGTAGCAGCAGGGTGTGTGGACAACACGCTAATTTACTCATATCACATACACATACACACACACACACACACACTTAAACACACTCAGACACACATTTGAGATGGGAAGCCATGCTGTTTGTCTTTGAATTGGCTGATTCGTTGTTTACGGCTTGTGGCGTTAGGTTTCATTTTATGATGGTTGATTAAGTATGCCTGGTGTTGTACTTAGACTGATGGGTTCACAAGTGTCAGCACCACACAGCGCAGTTAATGTGTACACACACACACACACACACACACACACACACACACACACACACACACACACACACACACACTCCATACCCTTTTACATACCATTGGCACAATCCTGGGTGAAATCAAATTTTTTTCCCTTTCATATACAACCAAATGTAAAATCTTCCTCAGTTTGGCAATCTTTGTGAAGTTCAGCAAATCTCAGAATTATCCGGAACACGTCCCCGATTGTTAGCCAGTGGCAGCTGAAGCACAGTGGAAGCTGAAGCACACTGCAGCGGGCAGGCAGTCACCTGGAGCTATGACTCATCGTAACGAGATTAGCATGACGAACTGGCCGTTTGATTGGCACTTGAACAGCTGGTGGCCAGTAGGCGCTTATCTCCATCTGAGCAGACAGACATGGGCCAACACTTTTACACAATGGAGCCCCCACATTGCCACACACGACACACTGGCACCAGGAACGGGGCAAAGCAGCTTTCTTGCCGTTCGGCGGACAACCCCCCCACCCACCTCCCGCACCGTCGCCGCGGCAGCAGAGGAGAGTGCAGCATGATGGTGTAATGAGGCTTTTGTCCACTCACAAACAGGCATCCACCCACGCACGCCCGGAGATCTCCACCCAAACATCAGCAGGATTCTGCCGCAGAGACCTCGTGGAGTGCGGAGATAGGCGAGGCTTGGAGACCGGGCTTCTGTTTAGTTCATTAGCCTGGAGGAAAGGGTTCGTGAAGGCTGTGGAATGTTCCAGAGTGAGGATGGAAGTGCTGGGAAGGAAGATCGTGGGCTTGGTGGTGGAGAGATTCATCACATGAGGAGGAACAGATACATTAGGAGAGAGATCCCTAATGTAATGATGTGTGTGTGTGTGTGTGTGTGTGTAGGAGTACACAATGCAGCATCACACAGAGGAGGAAATCCTTGTGAAGTATAG
>JAOYMR010000012.1:8971126-9000527 GCA_025802075.1 Tenebrosternarchus preto | reverse complement strand
CTCTCTCTCTCTCTCTCTCTCTCACACACACACACACACACACACACACACACACACACACACACACACACACACTCCCTGCACCTGCCCAGCTCCCAATCACTGATTTATTAATCATCAGGAGCACCTGTGCCTTGATTCTCTCTCTGCCTACTCTCTCCTCCAGTGCTGTGTGTCGCTGTGAGTCTTTTACTGCCAGCACACACAGGCTTTTGCTTTTGACTCAATCCCTATTTGTTTTTCATGCATTCTGGGTAATAAATACGCCCCTCCTTTGCACTTCTGTGACACTCCTTCCCTCCTTCACAATTACTATTAAAGTTTATTAGATTAACTTTGATATTCAGTAATGTATTTTGGGTCAGATATGAGTATGTGAACGGCACAGAAAAAAAAACATGTCTTCAAGTTCAGAAGGAATGTGAAATTAATATTTAAATATATAAATAAATGTAATAAATAGTTATAATTTGTACTGAAGTGAATTTGAATTTGATTCGCCATGTTATTACAATAGTTAATGTCATGGTGGTTGCCCAACTCCTCCCTTAGGTTCATGTGTGTTTGTGTGTGTATGTGTGTGTCATTCCTGTCACTTCTCTCTCATCTTGTCAAAATCGTTAGTGTCATGTGTTATATGTGTGTCTCATTGTCTTTCATGTACTTAAGCGTGTGTGTGTGTGTGTGTGAGTGTGTGTGTTTGAAAGTACTGCTTTTATGGCATCCTGCTCGTGGTCTTTGTGTCTTCATGTTAATAAATGAAACCAACGCCTCGTTATCCTGCCTCTGCCTCCTGCCTCGTTATCCTGCCTCGGCCTCCTGCCTCGGCCTCCTGCCTCTGTCTCACGTCGTCACATTTATCTCTGCAGTTCCATCTTGTTTCAATTAGAAAACTCTCTTGCCTTCAAAACATGCATGTGCTGTACATCCTGTACTCTAAGTCTGTTTTACCTGAACATCCGTCTGGGATTCAACGCTGCCAGCCAGTAGCTGTAGGAGTCAGAAGAGTAGCTACACGAGCCATGACCTTGGCATTGAATGAACGGAACCTTCCGGAAATGCTCCAGACAGGAGCCAGGAGAGGTCAGAGGTTGCCCAGAGCCCTCTGTCCCACTGCCTGCTTGCTATAGAGACAGAGGGAAACCAAAAAGTTGTTATGCATTTTTTGTTTTTGTTATTGAAGCTGTTCAAACTGCCTTTGTAAGATGGCAACTTTAAAGGTAAAGAAAAAAACGAATGTCACATCAGAACTCCTGCTATGTGAGAGGCGGGGCTTGGTGGATGAACATGGGCCGTGTCTGATGGACTGTATCGCCAGTCCACAGAATGACAGTTAACTTTAAATTTCCTCACTTCATTTTGACAGTTAATAACAAATCCATGACAACTAATGCCAGAATTCTGGAACGTTCACTCATTCTTTAATAGAACGCCTCAATCTGTTACTTTTACAAAACGTGATGTGTGTGTTTGTTTCAGTAGAAGGATCTGGTTTATACCATGACGAACGAGTAGCCATCCCATAGAGACTCCCAGCTGGAAGGGCATGTTGGCACTGTATGTGTCTGGCTGTGTATGGCTATGACATTAGCCTTAGCCTCACATACCGAACACCTGGAACGGGGGGGGGGGTTGTTTCGGATGTGAAAAAACACATGAATTTTTTGCACATGAAAGATAGACTGAGACAGACGTCAGACGTCTCTATCAGTGTGGGAACCATGGCTGTCGACTTACCTGCTGATATGCTGTGCTAGTGTGGCACCCGAGATCGTGGGCACATCTGTGGGCACAGGCGTGTTGGTGGACAGCCAGTATGAGTGTTCATTTTGGGACAGGTACTGGCATGTGTCGTTTTGGTTGCAAAAGAGAAAGGGCATCGTGGAGAACTGCAACAGACAGCTGCCAAGAGCACCTGCGCGCACACACACACACACACACACACACACACACACACACCCCACATGCACGCCGATGCAGAAGTGCACGTTTAGTGCATGTTTAGATGCATTTACACTGCAAGACATGTAGTTTAGTGCATGTTTAGATGCATTTACACTGCAAGACATGTAGGTTACAGCAATCTGATATTGAGGTGAGGTGAATATGAGTGTGTGTGTGTGTGTGTGTGTGTGTGTGTTTGATTCATACCAAGATCCTGCCCGTGTGCCCGCCAGTTTCCATGGATATAAAGGAGTGAGTATCCATTGTATATATTTGTGGTATTTGGGGGGCAGATGGGCTGTTTCTGTGTCTGGCTGTGTCTGGTGAACAGGAAGCTGTATTGTTTTCCGTTGGGCCGACCCACACCTTCAGGTCCTACAGAGCCTTTTTGACCCTGAAGGCCTGAAGGACCTTCCTTACCTGTCACAGGATTGGCACACTTGAGCACATCACACACCAGAGCACTATACAAATTCATGCTACACTCCTGTACAACGAACACATCAAAACAATCTATGCTAGAGTGTTTCAAATCTGAACAACCCATCCAACACCTATAGATATTTATACATATATTTACTTGAACAGTACACAGTAATTGCAGTCCTGCTTTCAGAAACCAGTACATTAAAATGCCATCACTGATAGAAGAACTGCTAAGACATCCTGATATTAACCTGAAATGTTTTAGATAAATCTTTACTAAATCGTTCTTTGTTTCTTTATTTCCTAACTCCCTGCTTTGTGTCTTTAACAGATCTTTCAACACACATGCTATATTTGAAAAACAAAAGCATGTTATGTGGGGCCTCAGAAATACCTGCAGCTGTTTTGACGATTTGTGAGCAACATTTTGTCCTGAAGTGCAAAGAAAACGTCCTTGGAACTTGCTTTCTTGCAACGAAACCCAGTCCAAACGCAATGCAGAAGGTCTGAACCTTTCATTCATGCTTCCTTTACGTTGATGTAACGCTGGCTCCTACACCACACCTCCATGCTTTGTTTTCTTTCTTCTCTGTTCTCCATGTACTTCTGTTTTTGTTCCGGTTTTGTCACGTCCCTCGTTGTCATGACCCTGATTGTATTCACCTGCCCCTTGTTAGTCTAGTCGTTTGTGTGAGTATTTATATACCTGGGTTTTTCAGTTCTTTGTTATCGGTTGTCGTCTCTGAGTTCATGCTGTTTCGCTTTCGTGGTTTCCCTTCGAGTGTGCTTCGTTTTCCCCTGTTCGCCTGCCTGCCTGTTTGTTAGTTCAGTTAAGTCTTTCGTGTTCTTTAGTTTTGGTTTGGTTCTCTGTATTATTATGTCTGTTGTTTGTAGTGGTTTTGTGTCTTTAGACTGCCTCCCCCATGAACCGACCCTGGACCGTTGTCACAACCCTGAGTATAGATTTGCCCTTAATAAATCTCGCTCTTCTCAGCGACTGCATCCACCTCTCAATCTCTCCTCGTTACAGTTGAATCATCTCTTCACAGACTGGAAACCCCACGTGTCAGTGTCCCCCCCCCCCAAAAAAAAAGGGAACAGAGCTTCAAAGATATCTGAAACTTAAGGTCAGGTTTCTGTCCAAACATATAAACTAAATGTTGGTCCAACAAGTTCAGACACCTTACCTTGAAGGCCTTGTAAACCTTTGTCACCCATCACACCAGGTGGCCCCGGGGGCCCAATATCGCCATTTTTACCATCTCTTCCCTGAGCGCCCTTCAGCCCTGCAGGGAAGAGGAGCAGATTTTAGTGTCAGTCTTTCCGTTCCTCATGTGATTTTAGTATCGGTCATCTACGGATCAGCACGTTCCATAACACTGCCTTCTTCGAGCAGGTGTGTACACACCTTGTGTGTATGTGCAGTTGTGTGTTGTGCTTGTAAATGTATGTATATATATACAAGTGCATTTGTGTGTGTTCTAGCAGGTGGAGTTACCTGTGCTCCCAAAGGGTCCAGGTGGTCCATATGGTCCTTCAGGTCCTTGCTCTCCTTTCTTCCCCTGTGGGCCTGGACATCCAGGCACCATTTGAGGATGGTGAATTTGATCACAACCTTTCACACCTGGACAGAACAGCAACTTTTATTTCAGAACAATCATTTACTGCATCTGCAAGTTATAATTTTGTCCCAAAGAGCAAAAACAGTTCCATTTCATTTAAATGATCTCTACATAAACTCTCACTTGAACTAAAGATAATAATTTTAGTATCAGTCAACATGCAAAGCAAGAATACTTAGTCACTCTCCAAATGTTAGATTTTATTATTTATTGGAATTTCTACCCTATTTTTTAAACTTCTTTCTGGATGTTACAGTTTACAGCGAGCCATCACCTGGCGATCCATTAGGTCCTTTTGGTCCTGGACATCCTGGTGGGCCACATACACCTTTACTTCCCTTTTCACCTGACAAAGACAAACACACACACACACACACACACACACACTCATATCGTTTACTTACCATGTGACAACATTACTCCACAAGTGACCTCTATAATTAAATGGGATAACAAAGGGACTTTGCCACTGGAAACCCTTGCAGTGCATGTTCCTCCAGAGGAACAGTGTAAGGGAATTTCATGATTGAACTAATTTCTGGTTGAACCCTGAAGATACTCTGTGTCAGTCGTACTGAACAGAGGCTAAAAACCCAACACACAGTTTCTTTTTGATTATTTTATTGTCATTTACACATCTGGAGTATTAGATGCATTGTAACTGTTGAAGTTATATGGTGTAAAACCAGTTCAGATTAGACTTAAACCAGTCTGCTTAAAGTTCACGCATGGTCCAAACCTGGCCATTGTAGAGCATTTTAATGATCACTGCTTTACATGTGATAATGGTAATCATTAATGCTTCACAAGATTACAGATCCACTTATCAAGGGCACTCTGGCATGTCATTATGACACTTGCAGAAAACAGTGTCTAACATTATATGTTATATTTTGTCCAACCAGCAACAATCAAGTGATTGCTTGTACTACTAGTGGCTCCTCTTGCTCTTAAACCCTTCAATGAAAAAGTTTAAATAAAACAGTTACATAAATAAGGAAAAATAATAAACACTCTTCGCTTTTTTAACCTTGAAATAACACTGTAAAACTCTGTATGAACTGATTCTAATGAATAAATAGATAATTCTCTGGGGGGGTTTTTGTTTGTTTTTGGATACAGTTTTATTATTTGCCAAGAGGCCGATCATTCTGAACACTGACCTTGTTTAATTAACCACTAATCATAAAGTATAGAACTAGTTTTACAGATATATATATAACATTTAGTTAACATTTAATTCTATTAATGACTTAAACATACTCAAAAAGAACCGCTGAATATGCAGTGAACACCATCTTGTACTATATTTTAAAATATTTTTCATTGTTTTTTTTTTTTTTAACAGTTGCTCAGTTTTAGCAATAGCTTGTATGAACTAGCGATAGCAAAAAAGGAGGTTGCTATGCTTTTCACCTGAGAGAATAAAAAAAACTGTCCACAATTTTTTTTTGTCTTGCCTGAGTTTGTTAGGACTACACATTCACAGCATTTGGTTGACATTTTTATTCAAAGTAGCTTACAGTTGTGACTGCATACATCTTGAGTAACTGAGGGTTAAGGTCTTGCTCAGGGGTCCAACAATGGCAATTTGTGGTGAGGCTTGAACCTGCAATCTTCTGATTACTAGTCAAGTGTCTTAACCAGTAAGACTCAAATTAGAGGGTCAGCTATTGAAAGATAAGCTTTTGAATGGCTACATAGTTAACGTTAGCTAGGTAATGTGTAGCATTACTAGCAATCTAGGAACATTAACTACACTGTTGTTACTTTATTTATATTGACAACGACATATCACAGCCACACTATAAAATCTGACATGTTCAGATTAACATAACCCTAGCTTGGTACTAAGTAAGGATTGACAAGGCTCTCCTGCTACCTGCCCTGGACCAACCACCTTTTTTGTGATAATACGCTCATTTATATTGTGTTTTGTATTGTGTAATAACAATTGACTGTTTGGAAGCTGACACACTTCTTACCACATCTTCCAGGTCCACCCCTCGGCCCTTTGTGTCCTTTGTTACCAAGGCAACCTTTAAACCCTTCAGGACCCTGTAAAGACAGAAAATCTCTTTTAGATTTGCTCTACTACAGAGTCATTGTTCATTTGAACTGAATATTACATTATCTAGCCTAACATGCTATACCTATTCTTGATAAGTTAGTGCATTGCCAGTTAATCATCACCAAACTTCATGGTGGAAATGGACAAAAGATGTGTTAAATGTAGTTTAAATTATTTAATGTTCAGAATAAATGTCTTTATTTCAAGGCACCTGCCTCTTGAACTTTTAAACCAAACTTAAATGAGTTTAATACATTTTAATACATCTTTTTACTATATGACAGTATATATGATAACTAGTATTCATAAAAATAAGTCATAAAAATATTAGTCACAATTGGAGTGATTATGATCTGTGGAAAAACAAAGTGTAAGTAATTTTTTTAGGTACTCACTTGCTCCCCCTGCAGGCCAGTGTCTCCTTTGCATCCAGGAGGTCCATCACAGCCTATAGGCCCAGTGTGGCCCTTATCACCTTTCCACCCTGGGCCACAGGGCCCAGGAGGACCACGTTGCCCTGGGCAACCTTCATAACCACACACACACACACACACACACACACACACACACACACGCACACATCAACATCGTTCACTCATAATATCATTTTTAAATTCAGTGTTAAATTATGAACATAACTGGTGACTAAAAACAAGATAACTGTTATTAATTAAACCATCAACTTTCTGTTGATGTTTTTAATACTAAGCAATCATGACCAACTCACCTGGCTGCCCTGGGGGTCCAATGCAACCTTCATGCCCCTTGGGCCCATCCACACACCTTCCCTTTACGCCGGGTTCGCCAGGGACTCCCGGGGGTCCACAAGGACCTGCAGGCCCTTTGTCCCCCGGAACGCCACATTCAGCCGGTAGTCCTGTGCCACCATTGCACCCAGGCTCCCCTGGAGGACCTGAGCAGGACATAAGCAAGATTCAGCAGAGGTGGGGAACTAAACAAATGTGTTCCTGTCTGTGTTTTATAGGCTTTTGAAATGACCTTTTACCTGCACAGTAAAAAATGTTACAAAATTTGCATACTGCAAAGTAGTACAGTTCAGCTACTCTCTGGATTTATGGTTTTCAGTTTGCAACAAGCAAGCCAGAAGTAGGAGCTGCACAGATCCAAAACTCTACCAACATTCCAATTTAATAATAGCCATAAGAAATACCCATCCATGATGAAATACCCATGCAATAGACAGATAGATAGATAGATCTGACAGACAATCCAAAAACACAGGTGAAGAGGAGGCGAGGTTCACAACCAGAATGAGCAAAACCAGTAATCCAAACAGCATCGGTATCATAGTAGAAAAGGCCAGCCCAGGGTCAGAGAGCCAGAAAGCAGAATCACGACTCGACAAACCAAAGGGATCAGGCAAAAGACAAAAACAGAGATCAAAAGGAGGTTGGCAACAGGCAGAGATAAACAATGAAACTGCTCGGTACGCAAGACAATAAGGAATTGGCAATATCGCAACGTGTAGGCAAGGAGAATTAGTAATAAACACTCACCTTTTGCACCTTTCTCTCCATCGGGCCCATTGAACCCATATCCAGGAGCTTTAAACGGCAAAATCTCAATGACTAGAAAACTGCATGTATGTCCACAAGTATGTGCAACAACAACAACGACAACAACAACAACAACAATAATAATAATAACAATAATAATAATACATTTTATTTGTAACGCACTTTACATTTAAAACAAATCTCAAAGTGTCACAAGTGCCATCAAAACTATAAAAAATTTAATTAGGATGTAGCAGTAATCACCAAAATAGAAAAATATATGTTAAAATCACTTAAATGTTTTACTGAAAAGAAAGGTTTTAAGTGCCTTTTTAAAATTCCCAACTGTCTGGGTTGCCCTCAAATATTCCGGGAGGGCATTCAAAAGGTGGGGGGCAGCTGAGCAGAAGGTCCGATCACCCACGGTTTTGAGCTTGGTCTGATCACCCATGGTTTTGAGCTTGGTCTGATCACCCATGGTTTTGAACCTGGTCTGATCACCCACGGTTTTGAGCTTGGTCTGATCACCCACGGTTTTGAGCTTGGTCTGATCACCCATGGTTTTGAGCTTGGTTCTTGGAAGGATAAGCAGATTAGAGTTTGTAGAGCAGAAGGATCGGGATGAAGTATGTGTGGTAATCAGTTCTTTGAGATAGTCGAGAGCATGTCCATAAATACACTGGTGAGTGAGAACAGAGACCATGTAGTGGATCCTGGAAAAGACAGGCAACCAGTGAAGAGAGCAGAAGATGGGAGTGATGTGTTCATGCTTTCGCACTTTCATCAGAATCCTAGCAGCGCTGTTTTGAATGGACTGCAGTCTCTGAAGATTTTTGCTAGAAATCCTGATGAGAAGTGCATTACAATAATCCAGTCTGGTGGAGACAAAGGTGTGAATCAGTTTTTCAGCATCTGATAAGGTGAGAGAGGAACGAAGTCCGGCAATGTTTCGCAGATGATAAAAGGAGATTTTACTGAGGTGCTTGATATGACTGTCAAAAGTGAGATGTGAGTCCAGTTCTACAACTAGATTGGTGACTGCTGAGGAAATAGGAATATTGTGACCTAAAAAAGTAATACTGCCAATGGACAATGACTGAATCTGATGAGGTGTCCCAACCAGGACTGCTTCAGTGTGGGCATTATTTAACTGGAGAAAATTATTTGCCTCCAGACATGACAAAGTGGGAGCATGTATAGGTTAAAAAGGACAGGGCCAAGAACTGACCCTTGTGGGACGCCACAGGTAACAGGTTTTGTCCTGGACTTTGCATTTCCAATAGAAACAAACAGTTCTACTGCTGAGGTATGATTTAAACCAGGAAAAAACAGTGCCAACCGACAAAGAAGTATCCCATGATCCACAGTGTCAAATGCAGTCGACAAGTCAAGCAGGATGAGCATGGAAGGTAATGCAGCATCCGCTGCCATCAGGAGATCATTGGTGACTCTGACCAAGGCTGTTTCTGTGCTGTGAGCAGAATGAAAACCAGACTGGAACTTTTCAAAAAGGTTATTGTCTCTAAGATGGGTATGAAGTTGGGCAGCTACCACTTTTTCCAGTACTTTAGAAAGAAAAGGGAGGTTAGAGATGGGTCTATAATTTGTAAAATTCTCGGGATCCAGAGTAGGTTTTAGGACAAGTGGTCTAATAAGGTAGCAGGAACATGACCCGCCTGGAGGCAGTGGTTTAGTACAATGGTAATCAATGGACTAATAGCTGAAACATGCTTTGAGTAAATATGTAGGAAATGGATCTAAGGCACAGGTGGATGTTTTCATCCTCTTAATGATGTGCTCAACGTCAACTGCTGCGAAACTTGTGAAAAACAGTTAAGTGGCTGAAAGACCTCAAACTGTAATTGTGTACTCTGTACAGACAGAGAGGAGGAGCCTGGAAGAGTAGAATGAACAGACTCTCTTTTCATTCTAAAAAAGGTCATAAACCAATCACAGTGCTCTTCTGTCACTGCAGTAATGGAAGGAGCATGTGGACTGAGAAGGTGATTGATGGAAAACAGCTGTTTTGAATTTCCCGGACTATTTTGGATGATGCTAGAGAAGAACTGTGATTGTGCATTTAGGAGGCACTTTGAATAGGTCTTTTCGTGTTCCTGATAGACTAGCTTGTGAACTGTAAGGCCGGAAACTTTAAAATGTCGCACAGGGGACAATTCCAGATCACTGCGATAGATGACACACAGTCCACCACCACAACCCATGCTGCGGGCTTTCTGAAGATAGCCATACCCAGAAGGACACGCCTCATTAAGAACAGAAAAAACATCCGGCTGATGCCATGTTTCTGTAATGAACATCAACTCCAAGCACTTGTCCAAGATGTGTTCACGTATAAGGCAGGATTTGTTTGTTAATGATTGTGCATTAAATTTTAATAACAGATGGAGCCTTTTCCTTCTGTATCGACCGAAGTGCACTGAAATCCACTCCACGTTTTCCATTCTGCTCCCTATGCAGTGTTGTCATAGAGCTGCAACCGCTACTAGTTTGGAGAGTGGCTTTGTTCTGATGACATGATTGCGCTGCTACAGGTCAATCGGATGTCCAGAAGGATGGAATTGCAGAGTGAGAGTAAGCAAACTTTCTCCAGGAGATCCTATGAATATAGCCGCCCGTGTACTCAGTACACAAGACCAACTCGCAATGAGGCAAAAGCCACACCAAACGATAGATCCCAGGTAAAATCTTCACAGTGTCCGCAATGAGTACTCTATGCAGGTTGCTTTGTGCAGTTCTCCATAATAAACTGTTGTGTAATGGTGTGATGTAGCGCTGTACATCGAAGTAAAACATCCAAAAGTCATTAAGATTCCGTTAAAACTCTGAATAAGTCCGAGGGTCAACAGAAAAATAAAATGCACTAAACACGGCAAAAATAAAACATGAATGAAGACATTTAAAACTTAAGACTCTTAATAAACATAAAAACTCGGATGGAGACGTGGCGACAAACCACGCCAGTGTCCTCTCCCTCTCCCCATTAAATCTGTCACAGACACCTGTGTCCTGAGCACAGGAAGCAATGTCTGCATACATGTCTGTGTACAGCTTCGACACATTGGATACACATGAAACAAAACAAACAAAGGTGAAGGTGAAGGTAAGCCATTACCCCCTGCCTCTCCTTTTTGTCCAGGTGGTCCAGGAATACCGTCTTGGCCAGGGTTTCCTTCTTGTCCTGGATTCCCAGGTTCTCCTGCTTTTCCTGGACAGCCTGAGACCCAGAAAAACCAGAAACAGATAAGATACCTGCCTTCTGTAGCATTTGTGGAGAAAATGCACAGGCAAAATGTTTATTGAATAGTGTACCTGGAGGGCCTTTTAGGCCTGGGAAGCCTTGTGGGCCTGGAGGTCCATCAAAACCTTTATCTCCAGGTGGACCTTGACATCCTGAGAACAATTGAGAGAGAGAGAGAGAGAGAGAGAGAGAGAGAGAGAGAGAGTGAACCCAAAACTCTGACTGACTCACTGTAATACTTGAGAATTATTTCACTGGGTAATACATTATAAAAATAAAATAGGTTAAAGGCAGTGAGACAGGGATTGATGAAAGATGAAAGAAAAGTACCTGGTGTTCCTGGTGGCCCTTTCTCTCCTTGGTCCCCAGGGAGCCCATCTGCACCTGGGCACCCAGGAGGGCCACACTGTCCTTTTTCTCCATTTTGTCCCTTACATCCTGGGAAACCCAGGTCACCCTGAGAATGGCAGAGAGAGAAAGAGAGAAAATGTAAAGAAGAGGTTGGAAAAAGTTAGAAAACGAAACAAAAACAACGACTGGGACAAATAATAAGGACCAAAGAAAAACTCTGGCTATCTTTGTTCAAATTTACTTCTAATAATGAGATCCTATTTTCTCAATATTTGCATTGGCCATTGAAAGAGTACCTTCTCTCCAGGACATCCTTCCTTGCCAGGCCCTGGGCAGCTGGGTTCACCTTTGATGCCTTTGGGTCCTTTTGGACCTTGACAACCAGAAGGTCCAGGCTGTCCATTGAAACCAGGCAAGCCCTTCTCACCTTTAATACCTGGCCACAGAATTCAAAGAGAGACACTTGAGTTCAAGATTCACTAAGAGGATGGAGAGCAGGAACAGAAAGTTCTATGGAAACTGTTGTCTATGCATGTGCAAATATGTGGGTGTGTGTTACCTGGCGGCCCAATGACTCCACATTCTCCTGTGATGCCAGGGAAACCAGGTTCACCTGGAGGCCCATCACACCCTGGATCTCCATCAGGACCTGCAGGGGACAGAGAAAACTGGTAAGAAAAAGAAGAAAGAGAAAACAGGTAAGAAAAAAGAGAGACTGAGCAAAAAAGAGTGCAAGATACATACTGGTGGAGGAGGCAAAGGAAGAGAAACACAACAAGTCCAAAAAACATTGGAAAGCCAGAATAAGAATCGAATGCTGAGGGAAAGATAGAATAAAGAGAGGGAGTGAGAAAACAGCAAGAACAATACGAGCCTGCCAAAGCGCAAGACATTGAGTAGCTTTACAGAATATACTACAGTGCTGGTTTCAAACTGGGCTGGAGATCTTTACCCTTTGGCCCAGCCGCGCCTGGAATTCCATCCTTTCCTTTGTTGCCAATGGGACCCGGATCTCCATTGTCCCCTTTGCAGCCGACTGGCCCAGGAGGACCTACATGATCCCAAAGAGGCCAAACATAGAAGGTTCATAGCTGCGTTCATCATTCGCTTTAGTGAAGCCCTACCAGGTCGAGACTGTGAAGTGCTTGCAAATAGGTAGACGCACACAATGTCTTAGTCTTACAGTTTCACCACATGGAATCAGTGACTACAGAGCAGGCGGAGTACATATCATGCAATTCCCCAACTCAGGCTCTTACAGGTCCATTTTATTCACCATACTACTATACTGACTAGTACTATTTTATGGGTATACTTAACATGCTCATTATACTTAGAAATAGTCAGCATTCTACCGTATCCACTTTTGTCGCTAAGAAAATCTCATTTCCATGCTGTCAGTCTTACTTCACAACTGTGCATGTTGGTGTTGTCCTCATACTGTTATTGCTTGCTTGTACAGCATATTTCATATGATGAAGTAAATTAAAGTGATTTTCATAAACAATGTTAAAAGTGCACTGAGTTTTAAATGAAAAATTAAAACAGGCATACATAAAACAAAACAAATGTAAGATATGAAGGTTAAATCCTAAAGGAAATGTATAAATGTAATGGAATCGGGGCAGTGTTTACAGAATGAATTTAAAAGATGTTAGCATTATTTTGACATTTTCTGATTAGCACACAGCCTGAGTGGGTTTTACTCTAAATCATGTCAACCCAAGATTTGACCTATTGGGAGCATGTAAAGTCTGAATTTCATTTTGTTATTTATTTACTTTTTCTACTTATGATAATATTACAATTACTATATATTTTTCTTACCTAAGGATCCAGGATCTCCAGGATCTCCAGGACACTGCTTAACTTGTTTTAACCCTTTGGGCCCTGGCTCACCAGGCTCTCCCACATCTCCTTGGAGACCACGGCAACCTGGTGTCCCATCAGGACCCATGAAACCTGGAAACAGGCATCACTGTTATCTGTACACAGTGTGGCTGTGTCTGTGAATATGTGCAAGTGTGTGTGTGTATCTATGTATGTGTGTATGCACACATAAACAGGCATGGATATCTGCACCTTTAGGTCCAGGGCGTCCAGGACATCCAATTAATCCAGGAGGCCCAGGAGGACCACAGCCTCCAGGAGGGCCCTGATTTCCCCGAAGGCCTGGAAACACACACTGCCCTCAGAACCAGAACCTGACACCATCAAACAATTGGGCACATTTCACGGTATATTCTTTGTATGCGCTTTTGTTCATTTGAGACCAAAACATTTATCATTCTTCAGCACTTAACCAAAAAAGGGCTAACAGCCTTAAACTGATTTTGGCACCTTGACTATATGGAACATGATACTCCTGCTCTAAAGTCTCCTGCTGTTACACATTCAAGAAAAAGAGTCTATATGAATTTGTGCACGTGTTTGTGTGTGTGCATGCATATTGGGAAGTGTATGGAGTGATCTGGGGTACCTGTGGGGCCAGGTATGCCAGGCCTTCCCCTAACCCCCTTCCGACCACTCAGTCCAGCTCCTCCGGGTTCTCCTTTAGATCCAGGCCCCCCAAATAGACCTTCTGGACCAGGCATGCCCTGACCAGATGGTCCTGGGTCACCCTGTATACCTTTCTGCCCAGGGCACCCTGCAGAGAATAATGACTACAGCATTAGATGTGCATATTCTTTATTTATTGGTAGTCATATGCCATAGGTCTTTATTCAGGAAGTCTGTCTGAGATAACAATCTCCCCAGTGATTACACTGTGTGTGAAGGCAATTACAGTTTATGTTTCAGAAGTATTTGTAACATCAGTAGAGGTATTAACCATAGATATTTTACCATAGATGTTTGAGATGTTTTACCTTTGACTCCACAGTTTCCTATCTGACCTGGCTGTCCTTTTGTCCCTTGGCATCCAGGACCACAAACTCCAGGAGGGCCCATCAGTCCTGGAGCACCATCACTTCCTCCTGTGCCTGGACCGATACATGATCAACTGTGAGTATCAACTGTGTGTGTATGTGTGTGTGTGTGTTGTGAATTCTTGTACCTTTATTCCCTGGATCTCCATCTCTCCCTGGCTGCCCACGTGATCCTGGGACCCCGCAGACACCGGGGTAGCCAGCAGGACCAAAAGTCCCGTCATCCCCTGAGGACCCTGTTATACCTGTAGCCCCTGGGCAGCCAAATCCCATGTCACCCTAATGACAACAACAAGAAAAATGATAGAGATATGATCATCCTACAGCAAGAATACTGATCTAGGATCAGGCGCCTGTGTCTGTGCTTCTGTAAGACATAGAAAGTGCAGTCAGGCAACATGAGCTCATTCAAGCTTTCTGGCCTGGGTGAAATCCAATCTTTTCTAATTCTTAGTCTCACTTTATTAAACTGACGATTCTGCCTATTCAGTAAGTGACCCATTATGCATTCAGCTTGTCTGATTTTGTTGGTACTGGATGAACTGAATGGGTCTCCAGCCTTGCTCTTGTCTCCTCAGTTGAGTTGTTCCCAGGAAAGACAAGCTTCTGTATTTATAAGTAAAACCTTGTGCGTGTTATTTTTAGGAGCACAAAAAAATTGTTGTTTTCACTTTTCTGTGTCATTTAGTCTATAACTGTGAAGCATAAAACACATTTATAAGATCTATGCCTTGTATAAGGCCTTTTGGGTTTGTGTTATATGAAGTCATCAAGCTGACCTTTAACCCTGGTATCCCGGGCGCTCCAGAGACTCCTGGTCGGCCTTCCATACCATGGCTGGAGGGCCCAGGGGAGCCAGGCATGCCTTTGTCACCTGAACAGGCACAGATTATATATATATATATACCCAAACACACACACTCATTTGCACCTAAGCCACCCCCCCAAACACACACACACACACACACACACACACACACACACACACACGCACACACACACAGCCTGACCTCTGGGTCCCACTGGTCCTTGTGCTCCTGGCTGGCTCACTCCTTTCTCGCCTTTTAGGCCAACATACCCTGGGAACCCTGGCCAACCCAAATCCCCTGATGGCCCTGCACAAGAAAGGTAAGAAAATAGAAAACAATAAATAAAAAATATATATATTATATATTTCACATATTTTGCATATGCATAAAAACACAGCTCTGGTGTCCTGGAACATTATCCATGTTCTTCGTACGCCTTCTCTCCACACACAAACTCTCACACCTTGAACTCACCTGGCAGGCCTTTTGAGCCTCGCTGACCTTTCCTTCCAGGCTGCCCCGGGTCTCCAGGCGTGATGTGCACTTCTCCAGGTTCACCTTTTGCACCTGTCAGATATATCCCAGAAACACCTGTGATTTTTTTTTTTATTATTTCTATGATCAAATAATAAACCATAGATGTCAACACAAACTGAACAGATCTGTAGATGTTTAACAGAAGCTCTTTACATTCGAGTACATTTTACATCCTCCTAACCCTTCTTTTCACAATTCTTCAAATGGAGTTTTGATTCAGGTTCTGTCTGATGCAGTGAGTTATGCTTGGTTGACATGAGAGAGTTGGTTTGCAAATTCAAGTTTAAACTTTAATAGTTCTGTCAAAATTGAGAACAGAAACGATAAGGACAGACGCTACTGTGTGCCATGAAATATTTTGTTACGAGTTCATTAATATAAACTCTTGCCTTGGATCATGTGTATGGAGCCCTAATTAATTTTATAAATAATCTTAATTAAAACTCATCATTCTGTCATCTCATTCTTTGTTTCTTGATTAAAACTTGGGCTTAAACTCAAGAGCGCTCTCATTGTCTATGGTGCTGCTCCATTAGCATTAGCATTTGAAATAAACAAACAAGAGCATTTCTGTCGATTTTCTACAGTTCAAAAAAGTCACACCTTTGAACCCATACCTGGTTCCCCAGGATTCCCTGTAAGGCCCTCAACACCATTGCTACCCTTCTCTCCAGGGGCCCCTTCTGGCCCCACTCCAGATGGGCCCATTACTCCCATAGGTCCAGGTAAGCCAGGGCGCCCATCCAGCCCAGCAGGACCACTGTATCCCTTAGGCCCAAACAGACCCTGTTGAAAAGCAACAGATTATTAAGAGAAAAATTATCAAGAGGATGTTTTGGTATGTTACTGTTCCCTTTGGGATAGTTCACCCAAACGCGTTAGACGCCAGAAATTGAGGCTAAATTAACATCTAAACCAATCACATCCTACTCATCCAGACACAGATGAAGGATTAATCAACTGTAAGGAGGCCATTATCAGCACCCTGGTTCCTCCCTGCCCTTCTATGGCACAGACCTAGACTTTATGTTATAGCTAATTTACTGCTGTTTTTTTTATATATATATTTATCTTGTTGACATGGTGTCAGCCAGAAGAGAGATGGGTTTCTTCCTCACGCTCTTAGGGAGTTTTATCTTGCCACTGTCACCCTTGGCTTGGACACTAGGGGCTTGGACTCGGACACTTATAAACCTGCTTTGAGACACATCTGGCGCTAATATAAATAAAACTTCATTTGATTTGATCCGATCTGTTTATGACTCACTCTTCCCTCATAACACATTACTGCTAAATTGAAACACCCAAGCTACAAAATGAACAAAAAAACAAATCTTTAAAAAGTTTCTTTGCGCAGGGTAAAAAATCCAGTGAGGATACAGAAGAAGAGCTTGTCTCTTCAAAGAAACAGAAAGCTGCATGTAACAGGACAATACCAGGAGTCCTTGAAATATGGATTTATTGCGACAGGTTGTTCCCACGCACTTTATACGCACTTTGTATTTATCGGCCACACCTTAAAGGCTGATCCGTGAAAATATTGTCTGACATTAAACCGGTCCGTGGTGCAAAAAAGGTTGTGGAGCACTGTCTTAAATGATTAGCATTATAATGTCAAATTATCTTAAAAGTTAGTTTGATAACATAAAATTAGTTAGTGCTAGTACAAGAAATCATTCTAGTTCAAATCATCCTTGATAAAGAAATCTGCAGCATTCAACCTCATTAAACGGTTTAAACATTGGAGTACATGTTGCTGTATAAACCTCTAAGCTACAAAAATTACCAGAAAAATACTGCAATGTTAATAGACCCAGCACTACTGCAATGAATTCAGTGAAGGCAATAAGTATATTTGCTTTAAGTCTTCAGTCGTAGTTTAAAAAAGCAGTCTGTCTGTATAAGCAACCTTTCCTGAAAAGCTACTACTAATCCTGGCTTTATACTTTCTCGTTAGGGCCATTGACAAATGGCTGCTGGTACAAACCGGATTGCCTTTTTCTCCCATGGGACCCTTGAGCCCTGGTACTCCAGGCTTGCCATCCTGTCCTCTGTGCCCGGCAAGGCCCATCCTCCCTGGGTGTCCGGCGTCACCCTTCTCCCCGGGTCCTTCCATCCAGCCGGTGTCTCCTTTAAGCCCCTGTACCCCTGGAACTCCTGGATCACCCACAGGCCCCTGGGTGTTTGGGTGGGAATATTCAAGTTGCACCCTAAAATAACCTTTTGAGGGCATTATTACACATCTAGTAAAGTGCATTCATCGCATGTGCGTTCTGAGCAAGGAACTGACTTTACAAGTAGAGAAATAACAGCTAACAGAACATATTATTTTGTCATTTTAGTGTGTTCAAAAGCCAGTTACTGCAGCACTAGCATACAAGTGGCTTTTGAGTGGGGATCTTTCTAATTAGGCCTTGCTTAATAATTGGATCAAGGCAGAAACTGCTGTAATGTTTTATATTGTGTTTTATTCACTGTATGTGTTGTACTGGTGCTGTTCGATAGTCTCTGTTTTGAGTGTAATGATTTGAGCTTGTAATGTTTCCTGATAGGTAAAAACAGAGCAGGCAAACCTACCTTAGGGCCAGATGAACCTATCAAGCCCTTAAGACCTCTGTGTCCTTTAGTGCCAGGAAAGCCAAGAATACCTGCACATACACAGACAAAGGTGGAGCAACAGACAAGAATTAATGAACTGATTTATTGATTCACCCATTCATTCATTCTCTTTAATAGAAGTTTCTAATCAGCATGTATTTCTAAGCACCATGTAGATTATTAATGGACATAATGATGCAAAAAGCTAAATGTAGTACATATAAACATACAGCATCTCTCTCTCTCTCTCTCTCTCTCTCTCTCTCTCTATTCCTTTTTTACCTGCAGCTCCAGGTTCACCAGGTACACCACGAGGTCCTGGAGGTCCAAATGTAACCTTTGCTAAATGGCATGATCTGCACATCTCTCCTTTCTGCCCTGTGAACAAAGTACACGAAGAGCACATCTGCTTTCACAAGATTAAAAAAAGCACATCTGGGTGGGCGCTGACTGGCGCTGATGGCAAAGACAGACACTGGTATGCCAGACAGGCGCTGATGTTCCCGATAACTGCTGATGTTCCTTAGTCTTCTGCAAATGCATTCAGTGGTTTACAATTTTCATTGTTCTCAAACCTGGGCTGCCATTTTTCCGTTAGATCATTCTTCAAACCCATCCTCTCTCATTTTATCAGACTTAAATGTGTCCCATGTTCACCCAGTATTACTGCACAGAAGTGACCTAAGCAATTCTGTACTTCTGTTGAGCTCTAATTCCCAGAGGAATACTGGAGGAAAGATATAATCTGTTTTAAGACTTATTTTAAATAATCAAGCTGTTTTTTTCATACTTTTAACACCTCAATGTGTTCAATGTGGTCTGTAACAATTTTGCGTTGTCATGTAATACTTGCTGGAAAAGCAAACAGGTATGAGACAAAAGACAAAAAAAACAGGTATGAGACAAAAGACAAAAAAAAAACAGGTATGAGACAAAAACAAGCATCATGATAAGCACTGTAAATAAAGAAGAAAAAATATAAGCAAAGTAAAAATAAAAACAAACTCAATCAAGAAACATGTGTCCCCTTCCACACCCTAAAGCCCACTCTGCAGAACCTCCTTTCCCAAGTCCACTCTCCAGAACCTCCATTCCTAAGTCAAGGAGACCACCAAAGCTCCACCAAAGGTTCTTACCTTTATCTCCATGTTGCCCATACAGACCCACAAGTCCTTGATGACCACCCTCTCCTTTTATCCCCTTTGGACCAACACGTTTAGTGACTTCTGTACATCAAACAGAGTTCAGACCAGAAATTTGTTATATTCAGACCAACAAATCATTAGCCATTTAATTTGACATCCTTTATACTTTTTCTAAACTGTTTTTTTTTTTCCTTCACCCTTTTTCTAAATTGAACGTAATGTGTAAATGTTTGCTGGAGAAGTAAGTGTGACGGGCTTAAATAACCTAATTTGTGTGAAGTCATACAGATATACACAGAGCTCTGAAAGTTGATAGAAACAAAGATGTGCAATTTTTAAAAATCGCTTATCGGTCTTTTGATGTTCTTACAACTCTACAGCTTCCCCTTTACACAAACATTACTAATGTTCATCTGGTCAGTTACCAGAAGGTCCTCTAGGACCAGGGTGTCCAGGAGGCCCATGATTCCCAGGACGTCCGACAGGTCCTGGAGGTCCGTTTTCAAAAGGAGCTGACTCCCCCTTTTCCCCCTTCAACCCCTTATAACCTGGACTACCACGCTTCCCAGGAGGGCCAGGGATACTTGGTGCTGCATTAGAAACAAATCATAATATATTTTCTATTTGAAACTTGTATGATTTACTTATAAAGGTTTAGAATAGTGATTTTGTGATGGTGTATAATGGAGGACCGTTTACCTGGACTGCCTGGGGTTCCAGGTAAACCATTCGGACCTGTAGAAAGGTTCCAATTATGCAGTGATCCATAATGCCATGCCCTCTCAAAATGCAAATTTAAATGTAAATCCGTACTCTCAGACAACGGGAACATATTTCTTTGTAGAGAAGTTGCTGCTTCTGTGGCTCCTTACCTGGACCACCAGGAGGACCAGAAAGTCCTTGTAAACCAGCTTTTCCTTTCTGACCTTGTACTTGTTCCAGAATGAAGCTGACCTACACACTCGCACACACAAACAGATTGGGAAGCAGTGCTTAACTGTACCTCTTCCATTCACATGATACCATGTGGAACAGAACTAAGTGTGTAACGGGTCTATGGGATCCACATCTGACTGTTGCACTGGGCATAAAATCAAACTGACAAGAAACTCACTTCTCCTGGTGGACCCGGGAGGCCTCGTTCACCTGGCACTCCCTACAAACACACACACACACACACACCAACACACACACGCATGCATGCACACATGAGCTGTTGGCCTCTAGAGGAAATATCAATGATATTAATTAAATAAGCAAACATATTGAAAAAAGCATAGACATGCACACACTAAGAAATTATATTTAGGCATTATTGTAATTTATGCATTATTGTAATTTATGCATTATTATAATTTATGCATTATTGGTATAAAGAGGCAGTTATAAAGGGGAAAGGTTTTTGCACATCTGACCGTTGAACCAGGAATTCCCTCTGGTCCCTCTGGTCCTCTGTCCCCTGGGAAACCCTGTTGGGCAAAAAACAATGACAAAACACATCACCTTTTTGAGAAACATCACGTGTTTGAGATTTGCTGCTGAGCAAACTGCTCCACCACCATATCTGTGTGTGCTGTTAGACTGTTATTTACGGTAATTACATTATTTAAAATGAGCTTTAGAAATGTGTAATTCTGCTTGAACAGGGTGATTTTTCTGCTCATTATGGCTCGCTTTACTTACTTTAAGGCCATACTCTCCGTTAATGCCATCCTTTCCAAATTTTCCCTAAAAATCAAGTCATTAATCGTACATTAACATAAATATTAATGAACGTGAATATTAACGCTGCTCAATATCATTCAAGCCAATCGCAAATCAATCCAAATTTAAACAGTGCTAAGGAACACATCAAGCAACGCATATCAATAATATTGATCAATTCTGCATTTAATACGGTATCTATCAGGCTTCAATTAAAATTTGCAGTAAAAAAAAAACGCTTACAATTCATTCTTAAAATTAGTCATGCACAAAAATTCTACTTTCTGTAAAATGTAAGAATATAATTTATGGATTAAATAATAAAAGAATTGCTCTGTGGTTTAGCGCAGCAGGTTTACTCGTATAAAAAAAAATTGTACCTCTGTACTAGGGCTCTATAATATATTGAATACTGATCATCACCATAACATTGGCTTGAACATTACTGGCATAACAGAAAAGCTACAATACAGATGAGCCCTCTAACACGTGTTTCTTCTCGTGTGCTGTGCGTGTCCTGATCAGTCTCAGACACTGTAGAGAAGTGAGCTGAGTGTTTTAATCACAGCGTTCTCGTGATCCATCAAACTACAATTACTTAATAATGCCAACTAATCGCATGTATCTAAAAGCTCCCCACAATCACAATATGCAGTATTTCTTTTTTTCTATGTTTTCTCATGTGCAGTTTTGCTCTGTACTAATGGCGAGGTCCAGGGGGATTCAACAATTAGATGTTCAGCAGTATGATTGATTTACCAGAGCTCCTGGCTCTCCTACAGCTCCTTTTGCTCCTTTGTGACCGTCTTCTCCCATCAGGCCCTTTGAAACAGTAGAACATACAACTGAAAAATCTAAATTAATACAAAGGTACCGACTATCACACAATAGAGGGTGATTAAAAACTATTTTTCTGTTATTTTATAGGTTACGGTGTGCTAGTCAGAAGCTGCACCTCCTCGCTGGAATAGGCTTGGGCTACTGGCAAAATCTGGGAAAAGCCCAAAACTGTTCAGCAGTTTGAAAAAAAAAAAAAACTGTGCAAAATGTTTGCAAGAAAGGCACACATTTCAAATGGCACAGAATGCAGCAGGAACTCAACAGATGTTGTGCGGGCGCATCTGTGGGCATGTTTGTGGAAGATCCCGATGCCCGACTGGGGCTGACACAACCATTTTTGGCATTTGAGACGGGCGCATCACCCCATGCTTTTAAATGTAACAGAAACTTATGTGCATGTGCATTTATTTATTTGAGTGTGTGTGTGTGTGTGTGTGTGTTTCTCACTGTATTTCCAGACCATCCTTTTTCTCCAGGATCCCCAGGGTCTCCCTGTAGAGAGTGAGACAGTAATTAGTGATGAGATACTGAGATCCAAGAAGCTCCTTACCAGCTTTGGTATGGCTTACTTTGAGCTCCCTGGGTCCTGTTGCATAAAGCTTGATGCCTTTTGGTCCACGTATACCAGGTGGGCCGCTATCACCCTGCACAATATGAACCACATGGCTTTGAATAACCAGCAAGTAGGACTTCAGTGATCATGGTCACTTATAAGATCAGACGTAGGTATACAAGTGTTTATTTGTAGGGGATGCGGGTCAAAAGCTTGACAAGCGATGCTGACTTTTAGACCTTGGAAACCAGGTATAGCTGTACTTCGACCTTCCAGACCCTGAAAAATATATGATCACATTGAATCAGCACACATACACAAACACAAACACACACACACACACACACACAAGAGATCATAAGTATATAGACAAATGCTACTGTTCAAACTGACCTTTTCTCCTGGCTGTCCTGGCCTGCCTCCTGGTCCCTGACAAAATTGTGCATTGTTAAAACCATAAATTGGATCCCACCCAAGAAAAAAACATTTCTTTTTTAGTATTTTCTTACTATAAATCCAATAGTTCCTTCTGGTCCTTTTGGTCCTTCTGGTCCCATTGGCCCCGGCGGACCGTGAGGACCCTGCAACACAAAAACCAATCAGATTCATCCGTCTCTAAATGAGAGCCAGTCAGATTAATCTTTCTCTAGATGAGAGCCAATCACTCATCAGTGATCTATTTATGTCATGGTAACAAATGTACAGTCATTATTGGCTGACAACAAGAAAACAATCGCAATACAAATTTGGTCCAGTAACTTCAGAGAAGATAATAATAGTAGTTAGTGGGTTCCTCTCGATTCTCTAACTAATGCCTCATTGACCTAATCCTATATGACCTAGGAACTGATCAAAGTTCATCATTATTAATGAAGCATCAGTTCTTTCAATGTACTCTGAGGAATCAAGAGGCAAGTGATTCCTGCATGGAAGACCTTTTTTTCATTGTTGCACGATTAGAAGAAAAATTCTGTTTTCTCAAAATTATAGCAAAAAACAGATAAAAGAACAATGAATAAAACATGAACAAAATAAAAATGAATCTTGAATCAAAGCTGATTAAAAATGCACTAGAATTTCCATGAAATATGCAGGTACAATCTATTATATGCAATAATGTTTTGACTAATGCTAATTAAGTTTGAAGTTACACGTTGTTGTATATAAGTTGATCTGTTAAGATCAATGGCTAGCAATACAGGTGTGTAGCATATCAACAAGTGACTGTGACGAGTGAGCCCCGGAGGGTTGCAAAAAGCCAACAGGACTCACGAGTGAAATGAATTCGAAACCGCTTTATTTTCAGTTTGTTCCACGCAACGTACATCGACAAGTGCACGACACCTTCAAAGACCCACAACCCGTTGTGACACAGACACGCTCTTAAACACTCACCCTGACGAGACACAGGTGCAACGTGTTACAAACACAACAAGCTCGTTCACGCGCCACGCCCACCACACTCATACACACTCACGCTCATTCATACAACACGACCACAGAACACACCTCCACACAGATACACCCACACGGACATGAGACGGGGGAGGACACCGTGACAGTGACTCTGCTTCAAATTCAAGCTTCAGTAAATAAGGACGCTTCATTTGCATTACATCATCCTTACAGAGAGCTAAGCTAAGAATCAAGAGGAATCAAGCAAGTTTAACTAGAAAAATGAAGAGATCCCAGAAATTCAGAGGGCCTCTGCTGTTCCCCACCTGTCCTATAGAGGGCGTGTGAAGAACTTGGGAGAATATGTTGGAATTCTATTTGTGCTCAGCAAAATAATGCAAGCATGCTGTGGTGTAAACTGGTGTCTGAAGTGATGCAATGCCATAATGTTCAAGAGACAGTGCTCTTACCATCTCACCGACTTTACCCTTCTGTCCGACCACATTTACAGGAAGAGAAAAGGACAGTGCCTGACCCTATAAGAGTAAAGCAAACCTTCTTTATTTAGGGGCTCCCATCATACTATGCACACAGCCAGTAAAATGCATATATATATATATATTCAAAAGATAGATAGATAGATAGATATAGTTTTCTCCGATTATAATTGTTAGGACTTTCACAAAATGCAAACACACCTTCATACCTTGTTCCCCTGGCAGTCCCTGTAAAAAAATGTTTACAAATACTGTCACACATTATTGAACTTTCACATACTGATGCTGAAGGTAAGGATACAGTGTCCGAGATCTCTCGCTGTCCAAGACATTACTGGTTGACTGTAGTGTGCTGTAATTCAGTAGCATTTGCCATAAGACATAACTGACAGCTCACCGGATGGCCTAGAGATCCACGATTTCCTGGATTTCCTGGAAAACCTCTGTCACCCTAGTAACAGAGCACATGCAATAGCCAGTATTGTTATTTGCTTTAATACATGTATTGCCTGAGGTCAATTACTGTTTGCTAATACACATCACTGTTATGGGTTTGCAGATACCATCGCGCCATCACATCCTGGATTCCCAGGTGGCCCAATTAGACCCTCCTGCCCTGGGAGTCCCTGAAAGGAAATGACATAGCGTAAAACACGGGAATTCTGATCTGATTAATTAAAGGCACTCAGAATGTCTCTTTTCGTTCCTCGTTTGCTTCAGCCTTCTGTTCATCATAAACAAAGAATTCAAGGCATGTTCAGCTCAATAAAACAATAAATATGGGATTATATGGGAAGTCAGCATGTTGCCTGGGTGATATTCCTGTTTTGAGTAAACCATATAGAAATCACAGTCTGTATTTGCTTATTACAATTTAGTACAGTTACAGTTATTACAATTTTGCACCATATAGTCATATATAAATATAGTCATATATAAATTGAGAGGTAAGAGCCTCAGAATCCAGAAGTGAACACCACATCTAGAAATCAGCTCTAGATCTGGTAACTTCAACTAATGATGTGACCTCACCCAGCTGGTCAAAGAAACAACAGAGTAGTGGACTCTTCAATTCTGTGTGCTTGAAATTGGAGATCTATGTACAAACAGGGCTGCAGATCCTTACATGGATGACCAGGTACGGACATAGATCAAATGGAAGCTGATGTTCCAAAACCAATGTGACTGAGTACAGGATCCTAAAGGGCAAAAACTGTATCTGTCCAAATATTTATGGACTGGACTGAAAACGTCTGTTGAATTAGACATAGCCGAGATAACAATGGAAATAACTTATAACATCCTATAATATCCTTATCCTATTATGCAACCATGGATCATACTCTCTTTTTACAGAGTAGCTTATGGACAGGGAAGAAGACTAGAACAGGGCTTTAGATAAGTGTTTTTTTCTGGTCAAAATGAGACAGACACAGTAAAGGTGTGAATATTTCTTTCTAGCCCAGATCATACGTACAGGTTTCCCTGGATAACTGTGCAGTCCTGGATTCCCAGGAAGTCCCTAGCAACGACAATTAAAGGAAGCATTAGTTTTAAAACACAGCAAATGGCCCATCGTTGACACATACATTCATGCCAGCATGCCAGAGAAGGCATGCACAGATACATACACATACATACATGTATACATATACATGCACAGATACATACATGTACACATACCCATGGACACATACACATGCAGATATATATGTGTACACATGCACACATACATATGTCTACACATACACATGCACACATACATACATGCACACATACACATGCACTGTGATGGCCCACTAAGGTCCCCACATGTAACACCATATAGGTTGTGTGTATTTGGTATTGGTAGTGTTGGGGATTTCATGTGGTTTTAAATGTAGCTTAATGTGCTTGCAGGTATAAAGACACCAGGAGCCATGTCTGCAGCGTGGGTCAGTGTGGATGCTTAAGAGGGAGTGCGGGTTTACTGAGCATGTCTTTATAGACATGCTTGGAATTCTGGGAAGTGCGGACTAGACTATCTGGAACCTTTCTAGGGGGTAAACCAGAGGTATTCAGAGAGCTATGGGAATTATATGTAACCTTGTTTTCATACCTAACATTGACATATTATTTCGTGGGTTGGGAATGTGATGTGAGATGGGAAATTGCATTATTAAGCTACAAGTGATCTGTTAGTCTCTGTTGGTGGGGAATGTACCTGGTGAATTGTTTATGGTCTCACCCATGCTGTTAAGAGTGGCCATGTTGCTGTGTGTTGGAAGATCTTTTTTGTGTTTTTTTTGTCTGGCCAGAACTTGTGTCCCCGTAAGGGGTAATAAATGTTTAAATGGACCCCTTGTTGTGCTCCTTTGCTTTCGGTCACGCCCTGACATGCACACATACATACATGCATACATACATACATGTACACATACACATGCACACATACATGCACACATACATACATGTACACATACATATGCACACATACATACATGCACACATACACATACATACATGCACATACATACATGTACACAATACACATGCACATACATACATGCACACATACATACATGTACACATACACATCCACATGCACACATACATACATGCACACATACATAAGTGCACACACACAGACACAAGCATGTACACACAAAAGCACACACTCAAGAGAAATACCCTAGAGCCTTTGATTCCAGTCTTTCCTAGCAGTCCAGTGGTGCCCTGTAACGTAAGCACACTTATGAAGTGGTATATACCATGAATGAAGTGCTACATGTAATGACCAGTAATCATTAAAGATAAACATCCAGAAGCTCATTAAACTATGTTTAGGTATTATTTTCAAATTCTAGACAACTATCATTTTGACTTTTTTTTTTCCTATTGAAGTGTCATTACTTGCAGTCTCACTTGTTACATATTAGAAACGCTAACGACACCATTTTGTATTGAATACTGAAAAGGTTGGACTTTCTGAAGAGCACAGTGAGGTTTTCACCTTGGGCCCAGCCTGACCAGGGGGGCCTTCAACTCCTGGAAATCCAGGTACACCTGGATGCCCAGCATTGCCATTATAACCTGGCTCACCCTAAAGGGGGGGGGGTTAAAACAGAAAAGAAGAGCTCACAGTCACAGCACTAATACTAATATAACCATACAGTATTAATACTACTATAACTACACAGTACTAATAGCACTCTCATTGAAATATAATAACAAAAACGCAATGTTCTCTAAAGATTCATAGATTCTTAAAGATTCATAGTCAGCCTGCTTTTGATTCTGAGGGCATGTGGAAACCGTTGGAAATGTGTGTGTGTGTGTGTGTGTGTGTGTGTGTGTGCGGGGGGGGGGGACCCAAAGTATGCCTCAGTCTGCACATGTTTTGGGGGTTTTATGAAAAGAGGGCCCCTCGTTTTTGTGTAAGAGGAGAAACATTCCCTCTTTGCACTTGAATATTCTTTTTGTTGGTATGCCAGACACACACAGTAACGCGCACACGCACAGGAACATTCATGCACATACAGAGGTACAGGTGTGTGACTGCTGTTGATAAGTGTGTCTCATCAGACATCAGTGGTATAACAGTTTATCAGATATCCCTGGGTGGCCAGGCCACCCACCTACTCAGAGACCCCTCCATAACCATCACCTGCTTGAGCCAATACGGCTGATTTCAGTTATTTGTATTTATCTGTATAACTGGACATCAAACCTCATAACAACCAAGTTCCAGCATGTAGATCGTAACATTTCAATTCACCACAAGATGGCAGTGGTCTACTGTTCTGATTATCATCACTGACGTGTTTGTAGACTTAATATATTTTTGGTTATATAGTATGTAGTTTTATTATTTCATAATAAATTTTGAAATGCTGGTAAATCATTTAATATACCAAATATAGGTAGCATTAAATGTAAATATTTCACATATTTTAATTTATTTGCAATATATATGTCACGTTGGCTCCTCCCCACTCTTCCGTATTTTGGTTTGTTTCCGTTTTCCATGTGCTTTTGTTTTGATCCGGTTTGTCACGACCCTCATTTGGTTGTTCCTACCCGTCACTGTGTTCAGCTGTTTCTTGCTTATCTGATCTTAATGAGTGTGTACATATACCTGGGTTTTGTCAGTTTGTTTGACATCGATCAGTGTGAAAGTGGATTGGTTCATCGCTGTTCTTGGCTTTCTGTCGATTGTCTGAGTTGTTAGTGTTATCGTTATGTCTGCTGTTCGTCTTGGTTATGTGTATTTATACTGCTCTCTCTGTGAGTCGACCCCGGACGAATCCGATGTTTGATTTGTCCTCAATAAATGTCGCTCTTCTCCTCATTTTTGTCCGCCTCCATTTCTCTAACCGTTACAATGTACTTTTGTTTTAATGTTGTTAAATAATACAAAATATTCATACATGAGAAAGAGATGAACTGGCTCATTTAAAGGATACAACATAAAGAAAGGAGGCCACTGCACGTATGACGATAAAAAATATTAAATGAAAAAAAAATTAACCCAATTACGAGAAAAGTATATAGGAAATTGTTTTGGAATTCAGGAAAACTATAGAGAGAGAAAGAAAGAGAGTCGAAAAAACGTATGGGAAAAAAGTAGAATCTTTGTCAGAAGAATGTTCTTATAGACCCACAACTCGTCACCCAGTACAACCTATGTGGTGCTGCCCTCTGGTGGTCAAACAACCCTAGGACAAATTATCCTGTGCTAGACAGAGGAGGGGGTCGTAACAGAGATAACAAAGATAAAGTTGTAGTCTAATCAGATCAATCTCAAAATTAAAATATTTTAATAATTAAAATTTAACCTATAAAATACAGATTTAAACCTTTAACTGTTGCACATTAAGTCATAGTCAAGTTCATGCAGAATGCAATCTTTTCATTAACCACTAGAGGGCAGTAAGATACTGCTCTGATTAGTCACTACAGTGCTGTACACTACAGGGCATTGCATACATATGATATTGGTCAGAGTCAACACTGACTGATCAGGGAAGGCCAAGCCAGCTTCCTGAATATAGCCTCGTCCAGCAGAAGAGAAATGACAAAATACGTTTCACATATGAACTTTAAAAAGTGTAATTAGACATCATTCACAGTGTCTTGTAGTAGTAGAACATCACCCAGGCTCTACAAGTTAGTCTTGTCAGGCAGGTCATTATTTAATATATACGTAAATACATTTTATATATAT
>JAOYMR010000012.1:8955668-8971026 GCA_025802075.1 Tenebrosternarchus preto | reverse complement strand
TGAGTCCCTGCGGCTCAGGAGTGTGATGTGTGTTTATGTAAGTTTATGCCCTTGTGTGATGAGTTACTGTTATCCTTTATATGTGCTGTTAGTGTTAGTCACCCCGGTCCATTTCATGTACTTGTGCTTTCCCTGAGTCTTCCTATGTGTAATGTTGTTGTCGTAATGCCATCCCTCGTGTTGCATGTGTGGATTCAGCTGTTAAGCCCTATGTTGATTGCGCATGTGTGCAGCAATTTTCCCGTCGTGCCAATAATAAAGCTGGTTATTTTGATAAGATGGACCTGTTTATGACCCCTTCTCTCCATAATACTTTTTTCCCCCACTGTATACAGTACATACACTCATGTATCTGATTGCAGGTATCAGCCAGTTTCCTTCTGCTTTTCCCTTTCTTGGCTATGGTTGTGTTGTCATACCACACCAAATAACACTTTTGATAATTCACTCATTGTCACGTCCCAGTTGGCACCCAGCCAGGAACGCACACGCGCACGTACGATCGTGCCACTCATCTTCTGCAGCCACGCCCTCGCTCCCAATAACCCACTTAATAATTACCTCCTTTCGTGTGCTGTGACTCACCTCATCACCTACGTAAACTCTACATGTGCGGGACGCCAGCGTTTTGCATTGCCTATCGCTAAGTCCTGCTTTGACTAAGCTGCTAATTCGCCTTTTTATGCCGTTTTATGCTGTCAGTGTTGTTGTTTTTTCCTCCTACGCTTGTCTCGCTCTTGTGTTGGAGATGTCAAACTTATAAAAGTAAGCTCTCAGCTCGTTCGGAATTTTCTTAGCTGTCGAAGGAAGTGCAGGTCTTGGAAAACTTGCTGCCTATTTTAACTACTTGCGTTCTGTGGGGCATTCAACCTTGTCCGAGTGTGAAAGTAGGCTCAGTTTCACTGGCATTAATAGTGACACAATCATAATTTGCATAATAAACATGAACAAGGCCACAAAAGAGAAGACAAAAATGGCAACTGTGTTGTTGCGGTTTGCATAAACAAGGTGCGCGCACTTTCCAGCAGACTGTGTTGGACAGTTAGCATCCTGCTACAAACGTTGGGGGTGTTTGTGGGATTCTGTATAGATGGCAGTAATTCGTGAGAAGCATATGCAATATATTCGTGAAAGCATATAGGCAAAGTTATCACCCTGACGTCATTTAGATTTGAACCATTTGCAATAACTTCTCGTATCGTTTTGAACGTTATAAATATATGCAGTAAAAAAATGCAGGGGCTGTTAAATAAAACACACCTTATTCAACTTCAAACCAATTTCAATAACTCACAGCGACAGTCAAAGCGGCAGTCCTCTGCCCTTTACGTTTTTAGTCATACAATGTCTATTTGAAGGTTTTATGAATAAAAAATACATTTGCAAGCTCCAGTTCTTCTATATTCCTCGTGCATCACTGACAATTAGCCTCATGAAATGTCGTTGAATGAATAATTTAACATTTAGTATTTAGAGAAATTCAAAGCACTTTACTTACTCCTTTACTGTTCGCAGGCGTTAGGAGTCTGAGAAACGCTATTCCCAGGATTGCCGCTCGCAGCCACGCGCGTGAGTCCACGAAGACGCTCATTTCTACATCGACTCAATTCACTTTCTCCACTTTCTTCAGTTATCTTAAGTAGGAATGTATTTTTTCTTCTTGATCAAATCAGGCATCTATACCATTTGAAAATACCCACGAAGTTCAAAGAACTTGGTCACACCTGCGTGCGCTGACAAGTCATGAAACATACCTCCATTACCGCTTGTAATAAAACAGTTATTTCGTTGTTATTAACGGGAAACGACACAGTTCAAACATAAGGGTTAAATGAGAGTAAGCGAGGTCGATAGATTTCTAACAAAAGTATTTTTGAGACGTGGTTCATCTGGAGAAATCTGCGTTCCCAAGTACCGTAAACAGTAGCATATATACACAAAAAAAAAGTGGCCCTCCGTTATTACCCTGCACAGATGCGCAGTTTCGAAGTCATTACGGTATGTCTTACTGAGCCACTGCAGAGTTTTGGCTGTCTCTGACAGTTAAAAGTTCGCAGTGTTTCTATTAAACTTTTCGCCGTGTACCCTCATCTCTACATGTGTCTTATATTGTGTGTTAATATAAAACCGGTGTGGTACTCAAGAAGACAGAGGCCAGGTAAGGCGTTTTAAAAAATCGTTACCACTCATAATTTCCGGTTGTAGCATGATGTTTTATTGATATAGACGACTTAATTCCTCAACTGCGTCTGACTGACACTTGCTGGCGTTTATTAATTTGTTTTCTCTTCGAAACATCGTTTTACCGCACTGTATAGCTGATATTTCGATTGTTTCACCTAAAATGCTAACTTGAGATATAATATAACCATTTTCCGCAAGCAGCACGACTAATCATACTCGAAATGCGGACAATATATTTGTCTTTTGTAGGCTTTTCGATTTCTTTTGTACAAGCAGAATGAAATACGTGAGAAACTTATTCAACCAAAGTGTGAAAATTCTGACCACAACACAGGACAACGCTACCGAAACACCTTTGCAGAAACTCGGATTTACCTGGTTCTATCCATCTTTTAACATCTTTCCCTCATATGCTTCTGTCGAGAGGGAACTTGAAAAACTAACTTTCTTAAGCGAGCAGTCAAAGACGCGTGCGCCGCTCGTTTCGTATGTATTGAGCAGCTGTTGAAACTGAACTTGGGCAGCGTTTAAAATCTACTTTACACGCGTTGCTCTTAGAAGAATCGCTGGTTGCCATTCCTTGTGTTTGGATCAGTGTATGCGTACTGATGTACATGCACTAATGTGCATGCAACTGCAAGCATACGGCGTTTATTGACCAAGTAAGGCTGCACATCGTTTTTTTTTTTAAAGTAATTACAATTATGGAATTTAGAATGCAATCCAATGACGTTTCAGATAAGGGTTTTGTGCATGTTATAGTAACTCGAGTAACTTATAGTATTTACATGCTCCAGAATTCTAATGATTTTGGTCAACTTTAATTTAGGCCAAATCCTGTCAGATCAAAAAGGTATGGAACAGTGCAGTCCTAATATGGAAAAAAAAAAACAGTGATATACTGACCAGTGGACGAAGAAGACTTAATGTGACTTATGGAGACTTTGGAAATGTGTCTTTTGCAAGCATGTTTTCTCCATGCAGATGGTGGCTTTTTTAGGTGTTTGCCAGGGAAGTTAATTTTTTTTCCATAGTACAGTGTTGATAGTACAGTTTTTGGTGACTTTACAGTAGCTAGCACTGAATTGGTGATCCGGAAAGATCTACTTCATCCTGGACTAATAAACCACAGACAGACAGGAGTACCATCTATATTAGTAATAAGAGATGAGACTGGACAACATCTAAAAACCCACATCTAACATCAGTTTGTCTTTACAAACACCTTTGCCTCAGTCCAGAATCCCTTATCATCCCTGAATTCCAATGAGTCTCTCTTACATTTGCTTAGGACTGTCCAACAGGGGGTCGAAAGGCGGACCTACAGAGCTGACTCCGCCCCTCAAACGCTTGCAGAGATTGAGGGCCCTTCTAGAACCAGAACACGCCCTAAGTGGCGTATGAGATGACACACCGCTGCTGGATTGCCTGGGTTAGCCTCCCTCTCTGGTGAGCTCACGTCATCCTACCTTACCCATCGAACTGCCTTACCCAGAATCCTCGAGTTCTCCCAACCTCCCATTCTCACACCTGATGAGTGCATAACCCCAGTCTCACCTGGAATGTTTCCCTCAAAATATTTACAGTATAATGACTATTATAGGATAGACTACACTTTACTAGGATTTAATATAGATGGTGCTTACATCACATATTGTGAGATTTACTTTTGCCACAGGTGTTCAGTAGGTTCATGGTTCTGTCCTAACTGTCCCCAGTATGTTTTATCTGATCTTTAAATATTCGCTTTAGGATTTTACATACTTACTTCTTTCAGTTCAGTATTAAATATCCTCCCATTCCCACTGTGTTCCTATAGGTGGCTCCTGCTGGCACATGTGTCCAGAAATACAGTGCAAGGGGTAAGTTATCTGCTTTTTTTGATTGTTTTTAAGTCTGTACCTCTTTTATTAAAGTTACATTTACATGGACTTTGGTGAAACATAGACAGTAGAGATTATAATAGAGAAAGTCTGTAGTATCTGTGTTATCACATGTACAGTTAGTTCCAGAACTGGAAAAATGGTTCTAGAAGTGATTCCCCATGCTGGTTGGTTTGACAACCGAATGGCTTCCATGATGTGCTGATATATAGTGTACAGACTGTGAGGGGCGCAGTGCGTTATAAAAATAACAACCAAATCTGATCAGATATCAAGGCTTAAGCAGCACAGAATTGTCTTTGAAGTCCAATAGTACATGATCTCCAGGGGCTATGAAGGCATGTGCAAAGAACATGTGCTGTTGTGAAACCTCGGCTCCTGAGGGAGGAGTTATGTGCAGGTTGAAGGAAAGAGCCCAGAGGCTCCATGATTTCCAAAGAATACATAACAACAATATTACAGTTGTTTTTTTTCTCAGGAAACCAGGACGTAGGTTATGGACTGTGTGTGTGTGTGTGTGAGGTTGAGAGGAACACTGTGTGTGCGTGGGTGTGTGCACACTTGTGTCCTAGTACCTGGATTTGATCGATCATTTATGTGCAGTATTCCTTATTGAACTTGGTGACCTCGGCTAAATTCCGAATCTCTGCAGAGTCTGGCTGGTCGATGTACACAGCCATAGCTCGATACAGAACATTACTTGATGAAAAGATAAGGCAATGTGATGTGAATCCATGCCCTTCCTTACTCCTCCATGGGGAAGAAGGAATGTGTACGTCCCTCCCATAAATATAAACAATACAACCCAACAGGTAGAGAACACAGAGAGAGAGACAGACAGACAGAGAGAGAGAAAGAATGGGCATGAGCAAAGGGAAACAGAGCATATAGAAGCAGAGCTTGGGGAGATATAGAGCAAAAAGAGAGATGAAGGGTGTGAACACAGAGATAAAAGGCGTATTGAGAGACTTGGGAGTCTTTGAGAGAGAAAAAATTTTAGATTTTCCTGTGAAAGCAGGGAGAGAAAAAAGAGATTGGGTACATTTTTATTTTGTGTGTGTGTGTTTATGTGTGTATGTATGTGTGTATGTGTGTGTGTGTGTGTGTGTTTGTGTGTGTGTGTGTGTGTTGTATGCCCCAGGGGATTTGTCTGATTTTCTGACAAGGTGGTCAGTAGATCGTAAAGCTGAACCCAAATCACTGTGTGTCAGAATACAGATGCTGTCGCCATGTGCACGCACACACATGCACACGCGCACACGCACGCGCACACACGAACGCACACAAAGATCAAATTGTTTTAATTACGCTAAACTATTTGACTTTCAGTTTCCCCCGCCCTTAAGTGTCAGACACACACCGAGACTCTGACAGATGCTAATGAGCCGATCTTCCCAGGAGACACTGTTGTTTCCATTTTCCGGTGAATGCGCACGCGCATGCACACACCCTTCACTGGGCCATCGTTGGACGCCTGACGCCTCTCACCCGTTTCGTGGTGCAACACTGGACACCAACTCTGAGCTGATTCCCACGCAGCACTGCACAAAACAGAGCCAGTCCAGACCCTCGCTCGGCTTTTTAGTACAGTTTTCTGTGCGTGTTTGCCAGCACTTCTGATTAACATCTGCTGTTTTTTAGAAGGTTGTGTCTACCCTGTATCCTGTTTTTTTTTTTTTTTTTTTTTTTTGGTGGGGTCGAGCGGGCACAGAGAGACAGAGAGAGAGAGAGAGAGAGAGAGAGATGGTAGTTGAAGGGAAATAAAATGATGTAAAGAGAAGGGTAAAGCGTGGTTACATGTTTGCAATACTTGCTGAGCTGTTCAGTGTTACACAGTTTTGTTCAGTATGTATACTATAAGTGAATGCTGTGCGTGTATTAAGGCTGCGTCTGGAAATCGAGACATTCTGACATACGGACGCATAGACGTCATCACTAAGTTGCGAGTACCTGTCCAATGTACAATAGTGAAAACTGAGACACAGCTGGGTAGAGAACTGATTAAACTGATGTGCTGGTTGTACTGGCAGTTGCCTGGTAACAGTATTCGAACAGTATCCCTGGTAACAGTATTCGAACAGGTCGCACTGTCCATGTGTGTGTTTGTGCACAAATTGCATCCGAGTTGCTTAATGTGTCTGAACCGATTACTCATTCAACATCTTGCTGTTGTTTTTGGTTTTGCGTGCAGCATTTAACACGTGTGTGGCTGTTTTCGTCTTGCTTTCGTTCAGCACGTGTGTGGGTGTGGGCACTAGCTAATTGTTTCGTGTGTGCGCTAAGATCATGTGGTGCCTCCTGAACACGGTTTTCTTTATGTTTGTGGATTCTTTTTGACACGTAAACGCACCCTCTCACACACGCGTCTTTTATACCTTATCAAGATGTGGGTTCTAACAACCTTGTGGGCTTGTGAAGGTAACGATTTCACAGTTAATCACATCGTATGACTGGATGATTAAATTGATGTTACGATTGTTAATCGTTGAAGTCTCAGAAGTCTCAGACAGAGCACCGGCACACTTCTGTGCTAATCTTTTTTCTATTCTCACACGTTATACTGTTATAATGACTGTGATATACTGAGATTTTGTGGAAAATTTATTCTAACAATGTTATCTATAAAGGATTATACCCCCCACCCCCCAACCTGCCAGCTGCCTTAAGCAGATAAAAGTAGTAAACCAATAAGTAGTTTACTGACTATTATATTAAAAGCCTGCTCCAACCAAGCTTCCGGGTTGCCATGTCTTATTGCAGCTGTAGAGGCTATTTCACACACGTAACGAAGCGCGTTCACAGCGTGACTCCTGCCGTAATTGAATAACACCGAAAAAAGCTAATGTTTGGTCAGCCTGCAGTTGTTTTGAAATTGGTTAGCAAGAGTAAGAGTTGTATGAACATTCATGATGCAGTCTCTTTCACATGCAGGACGAGGCTTGTACACATGCCGGACATATTGTATTTTAGTAACCCGAAATGCCTCTGTTATACATGCCACATAAGGAATTGTTCTTTCGAACGGTTTTTTAGCTCAAGGTGTCCTCTCTTTGCCTGTTGATCCAGGTTAAGCATGGAAAATTTGAACATGTTTAAGCTTTCTTAAAGGTCAGCAGGAAAGAGCTAGAGGGATTTAAGAATTTAGTTTCCCTTTGGTTTAGTTTTATTTTCATTTAGCATTATAGAATTGTGTTTAATATGAAGTTTAATATAGTGAAGCTGCTATCGTTTTGTACAAGGTTATCATATCGTGAAACCACTCATGTAACATCATTAATGTATTATATATAGGTTATTATATATAGTAAGACTACCCTAGCGATAACCTCACTGACTGAAAAGGAAATATTTTAATCCTTTAGCTTTTAAAAAATCTATTCTTAAAAGTGGTCCTGAGAAGACTTGTTGCCACTGTTTTTCTGTGTGTGTCCTGTATAGTCAAGAGACATAGATACACACCACTTATGTGATGGTTTTATGGGATGGGTTGTAATTGAGTAGTCTAACAGATGTGTCTGCCTCTGTGTTCAATACAGAATGACAGGAACAGTGTCGACTCACCCACACACACTGCACACATCGGGCTTTACATAAGATTAGTGTTAACTACACCTGTTACACCCGTTATTTGCTTTGCTTCTCTGGCGCAGTAATCAAGCCGGAAAAAATCCAGTACAGGAAACCAGGACTCACACTCAGAAAGTAGTTCAGACTAGGATCTGGATTTGAAATGTTTCAAATTGTTTAATTTCACACTGCTGTGCATGCAGTGTGACAAACGGTACATGTAGTGAAAAAATTGCACTTCATGATAAACTTCAGTCCATAGTGGACTGTTGTTAGTGTAAACAGCGAAATGTCTCATCAGTGACCATATATGTAGGTTAGTAGTCAGTTGTTTAACTAGACAGTGTGTTACTATACAGTGAACTATAACTTGATCAAGCAGTCAAAAAGCCAGTTATCAGCAGGTCATTACAGACACACACACACACACACACACACATCTCATAAATGATCTCCACACAAATGTTAGCTTTTACACTGATAGTCCTATGCACTGGTTTAAACAACCAATAAAATGAAATCACAGAAAACAAGTCATATGTAATTCTTCACTCAAGCCACTAGTGTGTGGTGAGTAAAGGTGAAGATGTGTCTGTGTTCACACTGAAGTGAAATTAGATCCGTGTTGCCACCATGACAGTTGGGCAGCATCATGCCAATGTCACTGAATGCCAACCCCCAGTGATTACCATCTGCAAGGTGTCTCTCAACGTTTGATTTGGGATCAGTTCAGCAGATAGCATTTTTTATGTTCAGTAATTCGTCTAAGTTGTCTCCATGCTTTTCCCACTTATTGGATACCACATCTATTACAAGCAAGAAGGTAGATATCATAACTAAAGCTGAACGTTATAAAGGAGTGACAGAAATCCAGTGGGAGCCCAACCTCCTCTGAGCATCATCACATCACAGATTACAATCACAGATTATAGTTTACAGATTTCTAACAATCGATACAGATTTCTTTAATCATGCAGAGTAAAAATCCTGGGGCTAATCCACTCATCTGTGTTTAAGGGTGCCAGAGCTCTGGGGTATTGCTGATTCAGTTGAGCACATACATGCAGACCCAAAAACATAGCTATTGACTGGATAGCAGATGAAGAACCTCTGGAAGCAGGTTGGCTGTGTGTGCGGTCTGAGTTCATGGGTCTGATCTGGGATCAGGAGGGGTATAACGGTAGAGTGTTCACTGGGGTCTCCAGAGCACCCGGATGAGAGCATGGGAAGCTGGAGCATGGTGACTAGACTATTCACCACAGCTGGAAGAAGGTCCAGAAATGCAGGTGGACCCAAAACGGTGTAGCAGGAACGGTGTAGCAAATAGCAGCATCCCATCACACAGCAGAAGCTCACAGGTGGATGTGGTAATTCTAGTGCAGGGATTCAAGCAGGGCTGTTCATGACTGGATAACTAGACAGGAGAAGCAGAAATGGCAGGGCCACCAGGACACCCTGAGACGGCAACACTCCTGACCACCATCGACAAGCTTGTTGGTGTAGAGCAACGTCAGTACCGTTAGTCTATCGCATGCTAGTCTGTAGCTTGTAAGTCTGTAGCTTTCTCACAGACACACATCTGTATCTCCAGATACACCCTTTATGTTAATTTAAAATGTTCTAGTTACTGGGCAGAGGTGGACATTCCAGGTTCAGAGAGTAAAAATCCTTGCCAGGATTTTGCTCAAGCTTCCTAGATGATCTAATTAGCGCAAGGCTGCAGGTAAAATTAGTTCATGGAATCAATGTAATCTAGGATGCTTGAGCAAAATTCTGGTGAGGACTTTTACTTTCTGAACCTGGAATGTCCACCTCTGTTACTGGGGAGAGATATAAAGATATTGTGTGAGGTATAGGATAGGGGGAAGCCGGTGTCTGTCATGCATCAAGCTCAATACCTGAAAACTAATCTCTCATCAGACTGGCTGAGATCTTATCATCCAATCAGCATGCTCCACCTCAAGCCCACATGATGTCATTGCAAGCACTCAGACCATTTGGGCCCATGCAAGCCATTATCCGCCTGAAACAGCGTGTGTGTGCGCAAAGTGTGTGTGCGCACATATTTGCATTTGTGTGTGAGAAAATAAAACTGTTGTCTTCCTCTGATCTCCTGTGTATGTACCCTTTGCGTTTCGGAGTGTGACATGGTACTTTCTCCATACCAAGAATCAGTCTCTTCTGGACTGAGGTTAATGTCATTCCTGAGATCCTGAGTAGGCAGATCTTCTCCAGTTTAGGGGTCATGGTGTCTCTATCAACACCGGGACATCCTTAGTGTTCAGCTTCCACTGTACTGCTAACCTTCTTTATATTTCCTCTTTCATGATTTTTGGTGACAGAAACATTCAGGAAAGGAAGTAAGAATTTCCTTTCGTGAATAATTCCTTACATATCTTACCTCTGCTGTTGTGCATCTTATCTGCTATCACTATGTCTGGTTGGTTCGCCAATACTTGCTTGTCTGTCTGGATCTGGGGTTTGTAAAGCACCTTAAGTTTATTGTCTGAATCTCGCATTCAGAGTTGGAGTCCAGCCCATAGTTGCTTACTGCTTGTTCTTGAGCCACCGTAATTGTCTTTCCATCTCACCTCTTTGGTGAGGGCATTTAGTCAGTAAGTCAGTAAGTCAGTAATCTCCTTAATGTTCATCTAAGTAATTGTCTTTGTTGTTTTCCTCCAGTGTTGAATTCTATTGAATTCTGGCTGAAGTTTATGGTCTTGTTGACTTCACACGCGGCATTCGAGTGTCCCTGTCTGTGAGTCGTGCGCTTTCTCATACTTCGATGCTGGATAGGTGGTGCTGGATCTATTTGGTCTCAGAGTCCTGGTGGACAGCTCTGTCCAGAACAGGTGCTCTGGTGATCTGATGCTGTTGTGTCTTGCACACTCAGTTTCAATTAACATGGTTGGCTAAAAGACCTATTTATATATAGTTTATATAATTTTTGCCTCCAATATTGTACATTTCGTTATTAGGCTAAACGTGGAGACGGTTGGTGATTAGTTAGACGTGGGCATTGTTAAATGGACAGGCATGATGATGCAACCCATGTGCTGTCAAGCCTTAAACACACCAGCATGCAGGCGGTTTGTTGAGCCAGAAGTGTGTTCTCTGCCAGGACGTCTGTCTTAGCGCGACTTTAGCCGTTGACTGAGCTGACCGATGCCTCTAAAGTCGCGTGTTTAAGGTGTGATCGCCTACTCCTGCCCGCTTTTGGTTTGCGCAGTAAAGTCTTTCGTTTTACACGCAGATCGTTCTTTAAAATATACAAACGCTGCAAGGTTGCAACATTGTGTCTTGTTCCTACTTTGTGAGCTTGTTTTTAATTCCGTGCCTGTGTCAGGGTTAGACAGGCTTCGTTCTTTTCGGGAAGAATGACGTCTGATTGCGAAGTTTATCTCAAGCTATGCGTTCTCTCACTCTACATACCCATCTACATGTAGAGACTAAACAATCTCACTATTTACCTCCGCCCTCTGCTCCATCCTCACCCCCACCCTTAAGTGTATGTTGTTCTAAAATTCTTACTGTTAGATTGCTTTCAAATAAGCACTTTTATTATATTCATCAAACTTTCAGCAATATTGCTATTCATCTATTATCAGTTGTTATAGTAGTGCATGCACAAGCCCACAAAAGTGAGTTTGTGCATGGCATTTGAGCTTGACGTGTTTATACAAACAAAACAAAAAGTACAAGTGTGTGTGTGTGTGTATGTGTTTTGAGGGTGTTGCTGTTCGCATCTGTCTGTGTTGTATATTTCTAACAGTTTGTGTTTGTGTTCTTGTGCCCAGGGGCAGAAGCCAGAGCTGTGTGGGGGGCGGGACTGCAGCGCATGTCCGTGTTTCCCAACCAAAGGAACCAGAGTAAGCAAATGATGTCATTATGATGTCATTATCATTGTTAAGACCTCATAATCTCAGTGGTGTTCCAATCACATTTTATTCATTAGAGCCACATCAATTAAGGCTCTTCTGAGGGATGATGTCATGCCGTTGTTACTGTTATGCTCATTATAACAATCTATCCCTGTATTATAATGAATTAGCTTGTAATGAATCAGATGGTAACAGCTGATTTGGGTTCAAGTTCTAGATATGTGATGTGATGTTGTGAGTGTTGATATTGTGGTGAGAAACTCTGGTTCAGTGCTGGAACTGTTCAGTGATGTAGACTGTTCAGTGGTAGGACTGCTCAGTGTTGTAGACTCTTCAGTTTTGTAGACTGGTCAGATGAAAGGACTGTTCAGTGGTAGTACTCTTCAGTTTTGTAGACTGGTCAGATGAAAGGACTGTTCAGTGGTAGTACTCTTCAGTGTTGTAGACTGGTCAGTGGAAGAACTGTTCAGTGTTTGAATTATTTACTTTGTTTTTCTGAAATCCTTATTGTGGCTTTAAGCTTTGTGTCGATATTTGTATATAAAATACCGATACAGTTTCATTATTACTATTATTTGAAATAGGCAATTTAGATAACATTGTTTCACAAAATGCAATACATACAATAGAGTATATTGTTAAAACATATATTTGTAGCCACTGTCCTGGTTTGGTTTTTAAAATAGAACAAGACCGCTAGTACAACAAAGGAAAAAAGACATTTAAAACATGAATATCCTCCTGTAAACGAGTGGCGATGTGCATATATGTACATATCATCTGTGTTTGAGTATGTGAATTAAATATAAAGCCATAGAAGTATTTTTAATAATAACTTTGTCCTTGTTTAAACCGGTTTAAAGTCATTTGTATGAAATACATATATTTTTTAATCATTCAGTGTCTTCACATCAGACGGTGTTTCATTACTGTACGCCCTTAACTGTAAAGATGACTGACGTGGATATGTGATGCTGCGCGTTAATGCGCTAAAGAAAGGAGCGAATGGCTAACAGAGATGACATTATTTTTCCTTCCTACAAAAGTTGATGCATCTTGGACCTTTTATTGTTTCATCTTGAGTGCTTTGCTTACCGTTTTTATCCAGCAAATTTATGTTTAAGAAGTCAGAATACAATAGTTTCATTACCACATTTTATCAATAAAAATATTTCATTCAAATTATGATGAAAGATCACGTCACGACCGATTACATACACCCACAACGGTAAAATGTACACAAGCATTCTACAGAAACCAGTGTAATTTCAGAACACCTAAAATGTTTAACACACCCTCTCCTCTTCTTGACAGTCAGTCTTGTCTATTACAGGTGTAGCCAGACATATCATCAGTCATATTTGTGTCCATGATGGTTGACCAACCAGGTTTCACTCAGAAATCCAGAGAACAGATGAGCAGTAGGTTTCCTTTAGATAGAACACTCTGAATATTTAGATGCTCTCTGAAAAGTCTGTTTGGTTCAGTCATCTTGCATACCATCTGCATAGTTCTCAGTTTGAAAGTTTGAAATTTGAAGGTTTTTGTTTTGTTTTAGTTACAGCACTAACCAAGACTCCTTTTTTTTCCATTATGTAATTTCACTGAATCCTTAAATGCATGTTTGAAATTCTTTGTTCCATTATAGTTGGCGTGTGCATAAATCATAAATGTCTTCAGTCTCTCCAGGCAGAAAAGTGGCCTGGAACTCAGTGGCCAGATGGTCTGATGACTGATTTGTCCAAACATCGTCAAGTGGTGTGAGAGACACCAAAAACAAGACAGCCATGTGTAAAATAACTTTTTTTTTCATTTCGCATTTTTTTTTTTAATGAAATATGAACTTTGAAAAACTTTTGAGCTGAAATATCAGTCTGAATTTGTATTCTCCACCCAGTTCATTTGCATTAACTGACAGGTGAGCTGAGTTTATCTCTTAAATTTTGCCAGAACTCATGTAACTGTCTCCTTCAGTGACAATAATTATATTCTGACAAGTCTAGAACACTGAATTGTATCCTGGGACGTGTGTGTGTGTGTGTGTGTGTGTGTGTGTGTGTGTGTGTGTGTGTGTGTGTGTGTGGTGCTGGGATCTTCTTTATTGAAACAACACACAGGCAAGTGTACATGCATTAATACCAGTCTATTTGCATAGCCACACATATATGCATATACATATTCAATCAGTCCTTCACACACACACACACACACACACACACACACACACACACACACACATACACGCACACACACAGTCTTGCCCACTATTTGCCACAGCCTGGCACACTGACCCAGTCCAGGACCAGTGAACGTGCTCCTACCTGTATGACTCTCCAGGTGTGCACCAAGCATCCTTAAGGGCCATTAGCGTCCTCAGTCATCTCAGATATGTACATACTGGTGCTTCCTGCTGCTCCTACACACACGTTCAGATGAGGGGAAAAGGATGTAATAATGAGGGCTCTACTGGTGGCTAATACAAGGAATGTAGGCTTGTGTGTGTGTGTGTGTGTGTGAGAGAGAGAGAGAGAGAGGGAGAGTTTGGTAGGCTCTTATCATGCCTTAAGAGCAGCATTTTTTAAAAACACACTAAGTAAGTAAAAAGAAAGTGAATAGGTAATGCTTGTGTATGTATATTTGTATATGTGGCGTGTGTGTGTGTGTGTGTGTGTGTGTGTGTGTGTTTATGCTCTTGCAGAAGGTTGTTTAGTTTTAATGGTGTCCTTTATGGTCAGAGTGACATATTTACGATGTTCTTGTTAAAGAGCTACAGTCCAATTACAGTGCAGGATACAGTCAAGAGAGGGAACACAGGTGTCTAATGAAACTCTCTCTCTCTCTCTCTCTCTCTCTCTCTCTCTCTCACACACACACACACACACACACACCAGCCCGCATATGCATATATTGACAAGCTCAAACATTTACCCACAATTACACTTGTGCACAACTCTGCAGGAATATGTACATGCACTAATACATAAATAATCTCTCACTAAAATCAACGCCCTAAAGAAAAAAAAAACATTCTTTGTGACTGAAAAAGAATGTTCTTCTACCCTGTAATCGCCCTGTTTCTACATGGTCCAGTTGAATTTACAAACTTCTCTCAAAAAGTCCAGGTGCACGCCCAGGCAGCACTTATAAACATAGACTAAGGTTGAGGCTGTGGGACTGAAGGCAGAGGGTGTTCTTCATCAGGGACTAATGAGGAGCCGAATGGGTTTCTGTTCAAGTGGAGCTTTTTTAGGACTTGTCACGGACTTTTAGGACTTTTACCCTTTCTGTGTGTTAGGTGTGTATATGTGTGTGTGTTCTCCCTAAGCGTCACGCCTCCCTCATTACCTGTTTCGCTCGTTTAGTTTTTGTCCCTTTATTGTTCCTCGTTTCATCTGTTGTGTGTCATGTATGGGTGTGTTTGAGTCTGCATCGTGTGTGTTTGTGGGTGTTTTCCTGACTCTGTGACTTTGGCTACACTTGGAACCAGCAATCTCCATGTCTCTGAGAGGGAAGCAAGGGCAGAAGATGCAAGGAGGAAGGGTTAAGGTAGTCTTCCTCCTGCTCTGGAATCCTCTGTGTGGACGTGCGCATGTCTCTATGATCCAAAGGTGGATTTCCCAGACATCTGCTGAGGTTCAGATGTCAGGTTATCCAGATCTGCAAGTTGTGTCAAGCGGAACCCGAGGAGTCCGACCAAGGCTGCCACAATTCCTCGTCAGAGCCAGACTACAGCCATCCAGACTACAGCCATCCAAACTATAGCAATCCAGACTACAGCCATCCAGACTACAGCCATCCAAACTATAGCAATCCAGACTACAGCCATCCAGACTACAGCCATCC
>JAOYMR010000012.1:8944233-8955455 GCA_025802075.1 Tenebrosternarchus preto | reverse complement strand
GGACATCAGGAACAAATCACCCGAGAGAGTGAGGAAGACCCAGGAGCGAGTTCCTGTTCCAGTTGAACTAAAAATTGTATTAATCACATATATGAGAGAGTGGTTTTGTTATATCCTTCCCTATAAAATAAGGGGGCTTTAAATTTGCATTCTGTGAGTTTCTTTTAAGTTAGTAGGACTGCTGATCTTAGTCCATCAGTAGCTGTTCTAACTTCTGCCTGTGCCTTCTCTCACTGTCAATGACAGAATGGAGAGGCATACAGGTCTGCTTCTGTGCCAAAAGTGGCTTTTCACACCATTTGTGGTTTTCCATGTTCATCATTTGAATTCTATGATCTTATTGTATGTTTTCCTACTAAACTTCTCCTTATCATTCCCTTTGTTCTTGAGGAAGCATCACAGAGAAATTGGACATCCTTATTAGGTTGTGTTCAAGAAAACAGGATCTCTCTCACTCTCCAGGGACACTTCAATTCTACCTTGAGTCATTTTCTTCTCCATGAACTACTGACACTTTGCTCTCACCTGAAGCTTCTTCTCTGAATAAAACACCTTCTTTCCTCTAGTCCACCAACTGAAGTGCTTCCAAACAACCAAGTAATACTAAGAGCAGCTGAAAAAGGGGCAAATCACAAAAAGAAACAGGTCTTCTCTTACAGATCTTTTGCTAACAATTTTTCCCTTAACTGTATTTTTACAGCACAGTTTTTTAAACACAGTTTACAAAGTGCATTACAGATAATCGAGAATACATGCAAGGATAATGAAGCATCTTACGTGCTGAGATCTGTCACCTATGGAAGGTATTTGCCAAAAAAGAAGCTGTCGGCTCACGTGTTGGCCACGCTGACATTTTTCTGCACTATGTAAAAGTTGAGAAGTTGAACTTTACACAACCCCACATTTCTGTCACAGACTCCATCTTTCTGCTGCATTTACTGCTGTGCTCAGTGCAGTGGCAAATCAGGAAAGGTGCTGCATATTGCAATGAAATAATACGTCCCGACATGCAGTCCTGACTCTTCCGCGATCATTGTGAAAGCACCTGGCATGGCAGTGCTTCGTAACCTTCCTAGAGTGGCCTTCACATTATCTTGGATCTATTTCTCCTTTATGCAGGTATCTCATAATGCTCAGTGCTCTGACTTCTTTGCTCTCTGTACTCATTCTACAGGAGACGTATTATACACTCACTCATTTAGTCCTTCTCTTCCTCAATATCAACATCTTGATTTGTATCTTGGCATGCGTGCCTGATATCTCCTCACGGATGGCTACCCATGACCTAAGCCTAAACCCCAGTGAGACAGAGCTTTTACCTATTTCTTTTAACACCTATCCTTGCCATGGTCTGGTCGTTTTCTTTGAGACATCCCATAATGCAGTGAGCATGGTCCTGGGTAACTATCCTTCACTGCACGTCATGACGCAGACATGCATGTTTCTGCTCCACAGCCTCGAAGGAGTTTACCTGTTTACAGAAAGGCCATTGCTGTGCTTGTTTAACCCCTTATCATCTCAAGACTGGATTCCTGCAACTCACTTTCTGAAGACACTGAAGACCAGCCTCTTTTAAAGATACTTGAGAGGTAGACAGACAGACAGACAGACAGACAGACATGAAAAAAAAAATTATATAGATAGATAGACAGACAGACAGACAGATAGATAGATAGATATTAATCCTAGTTGTACTTGCATAATTTTAACTTATGCGGAGGCTACAAAGCACCTCCTGTAAGTCATTCTTGACAAAGTATAAATGGACTGACGGTGAAGTAAAGTTTGGCAACTAAGCTTAGTGTAGTGTAATTGGGTAAAAATGAGTTCTGAGTGTATTGTATTCTGCAAGTATTGTGATCTGCTATTAAATCAACTTCTCACTCAAAAATTAGGCAGCAGAATTCCCTTTCAGAATGATATTTTGTTTTCTTTTTTTTTTTATTAATCTTGTAATCTTTTGTACTAATGTGATATGGAGGTTGCTGAGTATTTTGTACTAATGTGATACTGAAATCAGTAATGTGTCCTCTGTGTGTAGGGATCAGTAATGTGTCTTCTGTTTGCAGGGATCAGTAATGTGTCCTCTGTTTGCAGGGATCAGTAATGTGTCCTCTGTTTGCAGGGATCAGTAATGTGTCCTCTCTTTGCAGGGATCAGTAATGTGTCCTCTCTGTGTAGGGATCAGTAATGTGTCCTCTGTGTGTAGGGATCAGTAATGTGTCCTCTGTTTGCAGGGATCAGTAATGTGTCCTCTGATTGCAGGGATCACATGGCGCTCCAGGGAAAGAGGGCCCTCAGGGACAGCCTGGTCCTCCTGGTATGCCGGGGCCTCCTGGACAGAAAGGACATCGTGGAGATGAAGGAGTTCCTGGCCTGTCTGGACCAGTGGGAAGCATTGTAAATTACATACATATCAACATGCATTCATACACATATACAGCTCAGGCATAAACCTTTAGGCTGCCTTGTCACTGTGGGTCAAAAGTGGTGTAAAAGTGGACAGTTGAAACAACAGTCACATGCCACGATTCGAATGCGTATCAGATTTCAGTGCCACACATGAAAGTGGCCCAAATCAGATTTACAAACGGCAGATCCAGAGTGTTTTTGGCTGCTCATGTTGCCACAGAGACACAGAGATAAAGATCAACGGTGCGTATTCCAACAGTTAATCCTAGCAAATTACTAACAGCAATTTTCTGTTAGTGTTTTCTAAATGTGTTCTAAGTTCCCAAATTTAAAGATGAGTTTTAAGGAGTTCTTTGTTGATTCCACCTCTTCATTTGCTCTGGAAAAGCACCCCAGTCGAAAACCAAACCACTGATATACATACATTTCCATACATTTTCTTATTAATATTACCATAAAGGAATAATTAAGAAAACAGCAGTTCTAAAAACTAATAAGTATTTAAGTTACTGGCATAAAGGGAAATGCTCAAAAAAGTTGCGAAAGGTTACAAACACTTTGGAAAAGTGTCTGCAGGGTGAGTGCTGTTTACATTGTTTGTTGCAGTAGACATATTTTGTCATATTAGTAATGATCCCACTAGCCATTAGCTGGGATAGAACAATAGAACACCATGCTAAACACCATCATGATAGAACAATAGAACACCATGCTAAACACCATCATGATAGAACAATAGAACACCATGCTAAACACTGTCATGATTTCTGTATTATCATCACCATATGATTTTGCCTTTGTTTCAGGGTCTCCCAGGAATACAAGGACAACCTGGACAAAAAGGAATGTTTGTGAGTGTTTTAAGATCATGCAGCTTTAGATTTTTGGTTGTTAACCGAATGGTCATTTTGGATATTACAATAAATAGCTTACATACAATAAAAAAAAAAAAAAAGTTTTTTTATTTACTTTGTCATAACTGTCTCACACTGATTGTGGTACCATTGGTGGACACAAGGGCAGCGTGTGAGAATATTTAAATAAATGTGCTAAGTACATGTAAATAAATATTGACAATGTTCAGGTGATTATTATTTCAGTCTTCTTGGGGTGGTTATTATTTTGTGACCCAGCATAAGTTAAAACCAAGATTTTTGTCTACAGCTGTTCTAGCAAAGCACTGCTAACCAGGACCAGTGTTCTGCAAATAAAATCAAGTTCCTGCAAATAAACAAAGCTGCTGATCTACAGAGATCCACCGATCTGTCAAAGCATAGATATGCAAGCAAACTTTGCTAAGAAATAGAAACAGAACTTTGTGAGCATGTCAAGTAAATTGGTATCTACAATAAAACTATGACTTTGCCATCAGTAACTATCTGTGTAGGAAAGATGGCTTACAGCTGTGAAACACTTTTTTTGTGAGATATATTCATAACCTTTATATACAGTTTTGTCACTTTACCATGGTCACCATTGCCATATTACTGCATTGTCCAGTATAAAACAAGACCAAACACATCACATATGCACAAACACATAGAAGATATCCTGTGATGTGGTGAGAAAGGGTTAGGGTTAGGGTTAGAGTAGGGCAGGGAACAAGACAAGGAGTGTTTTAAGGCGGTCAAGCAGGAGAGGCCTGGAATAAGTCTTCTTCTCATGACCAGGCAGGGTGAGTTTGTCAGGAGACTCACAAGTGAGAAAGACCCAAACAGAAGTGTTCTGTGTACGAGAACCTCGTCCTTCGACTTGGACTTGGTCTGTACCGAGCAGCTCTTCTGTGTTCCCCCTGGTGAGCGGTTGAAGTTAACCGTGTCTTCCCGCTCCCCCCTCAGACCATGCAGGTCTGCTCGTGGTTTTTGTGGTGCTGTCCATGGTGCTGCTTTACAGTTTGCAGTGGAACCCCTGCAGAATGCTCAGTATCACAGTGCTAAAAAGTAACTACCTGGTCACATTGCTGTGTTGAAAATATACCTAGTATATCCCTTAGATTTATTCTGACTTTGATTCCGTATTCCAGGGTCTTCCTGGACCAGAAGGTCCTCCTGGTCTTCCAGGATTAGATGGCTGTAAAGGATCCCAAGGTAACCAAGGACTGCCTGGAACTCCTGGAAAAGTTGGCTTTCCAGGACTAGAGGTAAGAAAAGCCCAGGGCATTCTAACCCTCATTCAGCATCCAGACATGTGAGCACATTGATTCCAGCCAGAGTAGATCTCTGTGTGCTTTTTCCCTATATATGTTTCTCCTAGTCTTACACAGCCAGGCTTACACTGTGCACTGTACATAATAGATTTATATTGTCCTTATTTGTCTGTTTAGGGTCGAAAAGGACAAAAAGGAGAAAAAGGAGACACTGCACCCAGATCCCTTTGCCACCCTGGTCCACCTGTCAGTGGAAGATAATGAAATCTACAAAACCACCATTTTGCTTGTTTGTCTTGCTTTTTTTAAACAAAAGAAACGTGTACCTAAACAATAACAAATGAGAGTTCCTTAAGGATATTTATTTTATTCGCTTTTTGACAGGGTGTCAGTGGACCCCCTGGATGTCCTGGACCACCAGTAAGCGTGACTTTGAGAGACATTTTAAATAACTTACAGATTTACCAAATCATCTTGAACCAGGGGTTTAATAGAAAGTTATGTTGTCACTTCATGCACCAGTTTTAAGTATCAGCAGAAATATTGAAACCAAGCATGGTCTCTGAGAGACTTGTATGTACAGTATATCACCCATGAAGACATCCTTTTTTCCCATAAGATTGCATATCACAATGTTTTCAAACATGTCTTATTTAATGTTTCCTATCTAGAAGCCAGGTGTTCAGGAACATCTACATAATAACATCAGTAGTTAGAAGAGAGTTGGAACCATGGGAACAAAGCATGCTGCATAAGTGCAGCCTTTGGACTTTAAAGAAATCTAGTAGACAACAACTCTTTGAGCAAAGCCAATAAGCAACTCACACTAAAGTGTATGATGAGTATTGAGATGTTTGTGAGTGTGTACATGTGTGTCTTTCGGGCGTTTTGGTAAAAATGTTTTCTATTTGACAGGGACCTACAGGACCTTCTGGCCCACACGGCCCCTCAGGGAGGACTGGATTTCCTGGATTTCCAGTAAGAAATGAGTTGCGACTTGCAGTCTGGTTGGGGTTGTAATCACCTCATTTATGTGTCCATTTGTGACATCGTGAGGCAGGAGCAAGGCATGAGTGAGGAACTTCAAAATCGTTTCTTCTCAGAAACACACACACAAGCAGGGAGCAGAACTCTGAGGAGCAGGCTTGGCACAGTCTCTAATAGTCATCTCCGAAACATCTAGTTAGTCCGAGCAAAAAGCAAAACATCAGCATACAAAACTCTTAACTGCATGCATAAGTAGTTAACAATTATTAAGATCAAATGAAAGATAATAAAAAAAAAGAACCCAAATATGAGTTTAAAAAAACAAAAGTGATGGAGTCAGTAAATCACTGCAGTACCTCGGAAATATTTAGTGTAAAATGTGAGTTCTGATGCTTCTGATAATGGAATGATGTGTGATGAGCCTGAGAGAGAAGAAGGGAAGTGATGTCACTCAGGGTCGTTAGTTCGCAGCCCTAGAATGTGTGGAATTGAGGAATGAAATGCCTCTATAGCCACCACTATAACCTTTTATGTGTCTGACTCCTTTAACCTTTAACCTTTTATGTGTCTAGCTCCGTTAACCTTTAACCTTTTTTGTGCGTAACTTCTTTAACCTTAAACGTTATATGTGTATAACTCCTGATTTCATCGGTATGTCCTGACTTGTGGATCTGTATCATAACGCAGTGCTCAGACACCTAACAACAGTCAATGGTTTAGAAAGTCAGTTTTAAAAATGACCAAAGATGTTTGTCAATTTTAAACACACACACACACACACACACCTACCTATGTGCACAAATTAGTATCCATTAATGTCTAATTTATCTACCTTGCAGTGTTCGTTATTTGTAGATGTAATTAGTGATTTCTTGGTCATTTTAAATCAGGCCCTTAGTTCTCAGAACTAAAACTCACCTCTCTTTGTCTGCAGGGTGCAGATGGTGTTCCTGGCAAAAGAGGGCCTCCAGTGAGTCACACACACACACACACACAAACATGCACACACACACACACACACACACACACACACAAATACCTATACAATCGTATTAAAATGTATTAACGTATACTGAGGGCTGGGTTTAAGAGGACATGTGAGGGGTTGCCAACCTTCCAGGTAAAAAGAACTCAAACCCCTCCTCCTTGTTAAATTGCCATCCCTGAATTGAATCCCTGTTTGATCTTATATCATAATGTAAGTCTATTACTGATATTTTATCTGTAAAAACACTCTTCAAGCTATATCACGACCAGGACAAAATGTTAATCTCAATTTTGAATGCAAACAGCAGGGGGCGATGTGCCCGCTTTCCTCCCCTGTACTATGATGTACATGCTGCCACTGTATCTCAGATTCAGTCAATCACAAGATGTGACACACACCCCTCACCCCACCCTTATACACATTAGATCAAACTGTTCATACTCCCTGAACTGTTTGTACAATTCCACCACTGACTATATTATTCAACACTCATTTAAAAAGAAGGTTTGAAATTGTCATTCAATGCCATTATCTTTTTTTTTCTTCAATTTTTCCTCTAGGGAGACACAGGAAGGTCATTACCTGGTGAGAAAGGAGATGAGGTGTGTGATGGACAGTTGTATGTGTGTGTATGTGTGTGTGTGTGTGTGTGTGTGTGTGTGTGTGTGTGTGTGTGTGTGTCTTTGTAAGTGAGTAGTTTCCTTTTACTGTTTTATCACAGAATTGGTATCTACGGCAAAGTTAACGGGGGAGTTTTTTTTTTAAGGGGAGGTTTTTGTGTATGTGTGCATGTAGAAGTGTTACTAATAATTGTAACAACTGTAACAATAATCCAATGCTGGTTTTGTTTTATAGGGGACGGTGGGGGAACAGGGCCCTCCAGGTCCATATGAAGTAGTTGAACCCCCTGAAGATTACTACCACAAAGGAGACAAGGTCAGACCACCTGACTGGGACGCTCCCTCTATGATAACAAGAATGACAATGAGCATATTTACCTTTACCTTCTCAGGCCATTGTAACATCATGAATACTATACTACCGTTACACAGCAGACCAGTCGTAACAGAAATGTGCTTAATATTTGAGCTTAATATTTGAGCTCCATGCCCTCAAACCTTCATTCACAGGCCTGTGAATGTGCTGAGCTGTGGGCAAAGCAAAGTGCCAAACACAAAATTGCATAATATCAAGCTTTCAGTGTAAGAGCAAATAATCGAATACCCATGTGTTAGATTAAATAATCGAATACCCATGTGTTAGATTCAGTAACTGAATACCCATGTTAGTTTAAATTTTATATGAAACATTTAATATAAAATTGCACGTAAGACTATGTTTAATTTCCCTGATTCTAGCATTTTCCCCCACTGGGCAGTGATGAGTAAACTCAGGTCTCAGGAATGCACTTATTTTGATCGCAGTGTGTGTGTGTGTGTGTGTGTGTTTGCCCTGTTTATTAGAGACAGTGATGTAGTAATGCATCATCCTCCTTTGGCCTTAAGATCTATGCCAATTCATTGTGACATAGATTCCAGAAGGTGTTGAAATCTTGGTCCACGTAAACCCTACTGTCCAAATGCCAAGAAACCATGCCCCCCACACCATTACTCCACCTCCACCACCCTGAACTGTTCACACCCGACAGGAAGGTCTCACTCTTTCATGTTGCTTGTACTAATTTCTGTTCCTCTCATCAGCTTTGGTGCAGCACAGATCTGGATTCATCTGACCAAGTGTTTCTCCACTGCTCAAAGATCCAATTTTTGCACACTCTTTTGCCCCCTGGGGTCTTGCCTTTCTGTTTCCCTTACACAGCAACGGCTCTCGAACCGGTCGTTTCCGGTTACAGCCCGTCTGTGCTGTAACCACAGTTCGCGTATTATTCAACTGCAGTTTGCTTGACTCTTTGTCATAACAGTTCCTGACATCCTCCAGCCCATTTCACCTGACGAGTTATTTTTTTTCTACATTCTACATTCTCCTTTCGTTGTGTGTTTTCTCGGTAGACTCTCGGCGCTGGTCGCGCATGAAAACCCCTCGATGTTTGTTCCTGTTAGACCTCAGGGCACTGGGAATGCATCAGCGTTTTTTACATAAACAGTGCGTTTGCCAGCTCGGGTGATTTCCGTGACTTCGGCCCACTGCAGGAGCCTTTTTATTGGCTGATGGGCTTCATGAAGGGGGGAGGGGAGGGAACGATGAAACATAGTTGAAATTATAGTGTTAGTGACTTATAGTGTTAGAGTGTTTGTATTTCTGAGAAGAAAGGGAAAAGGTTTTGGATGGATGGATGGATGGATGGATGGATAAACTTTCTCTTGATGAATGTAACCAATCATGATGTTGCTTTAAAAGGGTCAAAAAGGAGCTCAAGGGTGGCCTGGACCTAATGGCATTCCTGTAAGTATGTGTGTGTGTGTGTGTGTGTGTGTGTGTGTGTGTGTGTGTGTGGTTGTCTAGTTAAGTGTTAAGTGTACAGTTACTACACTTACACGTTATTTGTGTAGTAAGTCTTAAAAAAAAAAGCTTAAAGCAGGTTTTATTTCTGTTTTTATCCTGTCTTTTTTCTTCTCTTGAATCCTTTTAATCTTTGTATTTGTCAAATGTAGAAGCCATTAGCCCAGTATCTGTGCCTTTACAAATGGCCATTAGTGGGCGCTGATGCCCTGCATTTTTGTCACATTTACAACAAACATATTCCTACAATTTGTATGAAAAGACTGCACACTGCCTTTAAACTGGCTGTTATTGGTTTACATTACATCACTAATTACAGGTGCACCAATATAATAGCCAACAATCAGTCTGATGACATGAAATTTGCATAACTGGCTATTGTCCAGTTCTTTAGTATTAGCCATGTTGTTTCTTGTTAAACAATGTCAGAAAATTAACCATTTAACTCTATTTAAGTGTGGTGTGATCTCACATACCTATCAAAGCTGAAAAACAAAACTATCAGTAATATTACCGGTTAGTATATTGTCCGAATTATTTGTATTGGTCAGCAGTAAACTCTGTGCAAGGTTAAATTGTGTTCTGCAGTCTTAATCCTAAACGATTCCCACATACTACATAATGGTCGTTGTTATGTGGTTCAAAATATGAACAAAAACGACTACAGACCAACTACTAGCCTGTAAACCAGCTTTGGTTAGCAGTTAGCAGTGCTGTGTTAGCAGTGCTGTGTTAGCAGTGCTGTGTTAGCAGTGCTGTGACTGAGCAGTGAAGTGTGGCGCTGGTGTTTATTTATATGTTTCATTGTCAGGGATTGGTTGGACATCCTGGGGAAAAAGGAGAAAAGGGTATTGTCGGGTTTCCAGGAGACAGAGTGAGTCTGAGTTTTATTTTACACACCACACTGCATTCTGTACATTCACTGAACAGGAAGACATGCTAAGGAAACGCTTTCCTGTACTGTAGTGTAGGGTGAGAAGGTCCCATTGTCTGCAAATTATATTACAAAAATTAGTACTAAACTGCTTGTTGTAGTTTGTGAACGTTTTACTCATTACACACCCTAATCTGTTCAAAGGGAGACCCTGGGTATCCAGGACGTACTGGCAAACCAGGACCTAAGGTAATATGACATGCGTATGCATAAAATGTGTGTAAGCATGCTTGTGTGTGTGTGTGTGTGTGTGCATTAGTGAGAGAGCTTTATAACTGTGTTATTTATGTACATGTCTCCTGTGTTTACAGGGAGAGCACGGTAGCTTTGGTCTCCCTGGTCTTCTTGGCAATCAGGGACTAAAGGTTTTTTTTTTTCCCTCGTTTCCTGAGCATTATCTTATAATTACATCATGTTGCCATGTCTGTGTTTATTGTAGCAATATGTTGCTATTAATGTGGTATGTGTAACAGGGATTCCCAGGTGATCCGGGCATTAAAGGCAGAATGACTTTTTTCCACTATAATGCCACAGGTAAGTCATGTGACGTCCATGCCTTGCACCCATCACCCATCAGTTCATTGTTCTGCTCTGCACTGTGATCACTGTTTACTGATTACTGTTACTCTTAATACGTTGCATTATGGGAGGTTGAGTCCATGGAGAGAGGGTGAGGTTTTGATTTGCTGATTGAATTTGACCCACCTCCTGCTGAACCTGGGCCAGTCCTTCAGTCAATTCAAAGAATTTACTTGTTATGTGAAAACATTCTACAGAATGTATCTGAAAATGCAAGTCACTGAAGTGATCCATTCTGCTACAAACCATGAATAAGTAATAAAAAATAAGTTTTCCTTAGTTTTCCATAAATAACTATTTAAAAACATACTTTCAAGGCATCATCTAAAAAAGAGGAACCAAAATAGAAGGTTAAACCATAATATAACAGAAGGGGTATAGAGTGAGGAGAACACCACCGCCTGAATAAAACCCTCTGTATTATCTGTGTTTTGGACGGACAAGTGATTGACACTTTACAATCGTGGATGACTTCTGCTTTGTTTTTCAGGATTTACAGGTCCTGCAGGCCTTGTTGGGCCCATTGGCTTTAAAGGCGACAGGGGTTTTATTGGCCTGCCTGGACCCCGAGGACCTGATGGAGTGGCTTACCCAGGTGGGTGTAGCTAAGTGCTTATGGTGTGCCTGGGTCTGTGGGTTTGTGGACCAGGGAGGGGAGCTGATTGGTTTGTTCACAGTACTTGGAATATGATTGGTTTGTTCCCATTATATGATTT
>JAOYMR010000012.1:8881636-8900582 GCA_025802075.1 Tenebrosternarchus preto | reverse complement strand
GTGTGTGTGTGTGTGTGTGTGTGTGTGTGTGTGTGTGTGTGTGTGTGTGTGTGTGTGTGTGTGTGTGCACGTGCGCGAGAGAGACTCTCTGGAAGTGCCAGTTAAGTGACTGTTGTTTTGATGTCGACCTCCGTTTTGTCCTGTTGTGTAACTCTCCTCTCTCTGTTTCCTTCCCCTCCAGAGTGAAAACCAGGCAGCCACATCATCTCTCCACAAGTCCCATTCACTCTCTGTTCCTATTTGCCATAAACTGGACTTCAGAACCTCAGCACCATGCAAACCTCAGTGACCTGGACCTCAGGCTGTGCTTAAAAACTGGACCTCACAGCACGCACTGCAACCTCACAGAAAGCTGGCCTTCGACAAACTGCAGTTTCCACAAACCCACGAGGTGGGTGTGGCGCTGTATACATGGGGACGGATTGGGGGTGGGGTTAAGGAGGGCAAAGAAGGACTCGTACGAAGCCCGCAGCGGCGGTACTGGTTGGCCACCAGTTTTGGCCTTTTGATGTACGCAGCTGATCATGCTGGCATAGAGGGCTGCCCTTGATAAGCACTGTGCCCACCCCCCCTCCGTCCTCCCACCCCCTGACGCCACCACACAGACCTCATCCACCAGCAGGTCCTCGTACACATCATTGTTCATGAGAACCTGCGTTACCTGAGCAGTTCCAGCTACCAAGCAGCAGGCTCCTTTAGCCTGCATGCAAGCACAGCAGTGTTTACAGCATCTTACGCTACGCTAATATTTAACTGTCAGACTATTTATGTCACTGGTGGTACACCTGGCAAATCAGAAAAATGTACAGCAGTGTTTAGGTACAGGGATGTGTGCAAGGAACTTAAGGTGCTCCTCTACGTGTGTGCGTTTGTGTGTGTGTGTGTGTGTGTGGTGGTTTCCTTCAGCGTAACACTCTTCCCGACGGCACTCTGTCCTGTGTACGGTACGTGAACACAGACACCAGGGCGGTACACCGTGAGGCGGGGTTCTCGGGTTAGCAGGCTAATTACGGGTTTAACTCGGCCTTATTGCGATAGTGTGTAGCATCTTAACCCGGTCGGTCACCACGGCGACCAACATCCCGAGCCGGTTATGTTGGGGTTTTCGTTGGACTGAGTGAGAAGAATATGTTTCTTGGCCAAATGAATGAGCGAAGGGTGACGTTTGCTTAAAGCAACGATACTTATATATACATGCAAAAAAAATAATAATTTTAGGCCCATTTTCTGAGGTAAGCTACAGCCATCTTCATTTTGTTGAGACAATTAAGATGATCCATCCTGAATCCAACTTGCATAGAAGTTTTTGTTGTGAAAATTGACGAATCATGTTTTTCTCGCTACATAAATTCGAAACAAAAACTATAATGGCTCCCATCCCCCTCCATAATTATAAACCATGGTCTTTCCAAAAGACTTATCAAATGTATGTACCAGAAAACTTGATCAAAGTCAAATAATCGCATGGTTTGAGAGTTGGGGAGGAACTTGGAAAAGCCACAAAGTAACATGCCTGTCTTGGTTGAAGAACACAAGTACACCCAGTTTATTTGCCACTGAAATATGAGCAGGACTTCAGTCGGAATTCACTTAGTTAAGCCACCTTTTGTGGTGGTGACGTTAAGATCGATGAAGTTCGTGTGAGAATGGCTGATGTAGTAAATTCAGTGTTGTTCAAGAAAGCCTGGCTATACTGAGCTTGCTTCACGGTGTAACCCTCGGGATTGACGGAGCATTGCCCCGAACACCTTCACCTCAGGACTTCAGGGGATAACGCATCACCAGCCTCACAGTGCGTGCACACACACACACACACACGTACACACTGTGACCCCTTTTACATGTACCTTCTTTGTGAACTATAGTTTCTGAGTCATGTCATTAATCTTGTGTAATATATGTTTGCTGGTCAAAGGACTCCTTGCTGTTTGGGCACTGGGTTGCGTTAATATGTCAGAGCATTACAGCAGATAAACCTTGCTGACTAAAAGCACAGGTCCGAATTGTTTCAAATCTTTGCACATTCAGTGTCGATTTGTGTTGTCCTGTTTTTGCCGCCATTTTGTCTTTCCTACCAGCATCTGCAGTGAAGAAACCGGGAATGGTGCACGAATCTAATCGGAGCAATTCGTGTCACGCGATTGCTTTGATTCCTAACGGAAGCATAACCCCAAAAGTCAAATTAAGGAGCGCATGTTACTAGTCATCAATACTTGGGACGTTGCGTAAAAGGCCAACATACCTCCATGAAATTTCTTTAGCATAACTAGCGTATGTGGCTAACGGTATTCCTTTATCGCTTCACTCAAGTTATTAAAGGGAGAGAGAGAGAACAAACGGTACTGTTGTCATCCTGTGATGCAGGGAGCCTCATGATTCAGGACATTCAGTTTCTTTGTGATGTTGCATGGATCATGCAGTTAGGTAGTCTACGCGTCAGTCCAGCGCTCTGCAACAGTGCTTCCGTTGATTTATTTAAGACTGAACATTGCTTACAGGTTTACGGTCTGTGACTTACAGTACGGTACTGACACACCTTGGTACGGTACCGGCAAACCTTGGATGCCAGTATGTTTCTTTTGTTTTTTCTTCTGTGTCTGATTTTTATTTTATAAAACATTTCATTTTTGCATAAAATATCTTTCCTTGTGACACAACCGTACGGTCGGGCTGACGGGAATTAAGAGACAAAAATGAAAAAGGTTCTCATAGCGTCACATTTGCTGCTGATGTGGGAAAAACATTGACAAACAATCTATGTAAATTATTAAATATGGATGTCATTCATGGTTTTGTTTGTGTTAAGAAGTATTTAACTTTTTGCCTTTAGACTTGGGATATGGTTGACAAGTGGGAATTGGTTTTGTTTTGCAATTGCATCTTGTTTATTGATGCAAGTAATTGTTTATAATAACATGTAACCGGGGTGGGGGGTGGTGGGGGCGGCTTTTAAGTGTGTTTTTAATGATCAAAACTCATCACTCCAGTAACAAGATGCCCCCACCTTCCCCAGAGTGGGATAGAAGCCAATCTGGCAACCTGGCTTTGGCAGTAGTGTTTTGTAACCTGTTTAAGCCCTGAACAACCACCTTTTTTCCCCCCCCTTTCTTTATATGCATTGTTTCTATTGAACCTGACTGAATGATCCCTCTGCCAAGTGCTACACGGCCAAACAACCTAACTTGTCTTCCACTGTATATAATGTATGTACAAAAATGAATAATGGACATCTTTGGAACGGTCTTAAAAGGAAGCATTGGTGGAATAATATGCAGAAGAATCTGGTAGATGTATGATTTGTTCTGAGCAAGTGGTGAGGCCTGAACAATACATCAATTGTGGGTAAGCAAAGCAAAAATGGATGTATACATGTAAAATTGAATATGTTTTTTTTTTTCCCTAATATTGAACGCACCAGCAGTGAGGTGAGGACGGTATAGATCCTTCCTCTCCCCTCTTATTTAGAAGAATGGTATCTTCTGGAATCTTGTTCTGTAATAAATTAGAAGTTTATCTTTTTTGAAACCTGTCTCATGTCATTATTTTTTATTGAATTAAAATGTATAGCGCTTTTTACCACAGTCATTGTCGCAAAGCAACTTTACAGATGTCCGAGTCCAATCCCCCCCTCCCCCCATGAGCAAGTTGTGGGCAACGGTGGTGAGAAACTCCCTAAGAGCATGAGGAAGAAACCATGAGAGGAACCAAGACTCCAAGGGGTGGGACCCATCCTCCTCTGGCCAACACCAGGCACCACAATAAAAATAGTACAAACAGCAATATACATAATGAGCAATGAGAGTCCATTTCTTGAAGTTCTAGACTAGATTTGTAGGTCAATCCAGAACCATCTGGCACAGGACTGTCTGTTCAGGGTGATGAAGAAGTGAATGGCTGGGCTGCAGCAGCAACGTGACACCAGGAAGGGATACACCTCGGCAGAAATAGAAAATAGATCATTAGCCATGCTCATATACTGAGATATGTAAATCAGGGATGGACTCTGGCAAATCTAACTGGCACCACAGCTAAATGGACAGATACCGGAAGGAAGTATTAGCATGAGGGTTCCCTAGAACATCAGCATCTCTAGAACACTCCACTGCTTCCAGTCCACAAACCTGAGTGACAAAAAGAGGTAAAGTGACAGCATCATGGTGTCCCAGTTTACCATAACGCTCAAGGCCTATGGACCTCCAGATCTTAATCTAAGATGAGAGACTGACTATATAAATAGATTTTCAGCCTTGCCTTAAATACTGAGACTGTGTCTGAGTCTCGAACATTGGCAGAAAGGTTATTCCATATTGTGGGCACCTTATAGGAAAAGGCTCCACCCCCTGTGGTACATTTCCTTATTTGAGGTACTAATAAAGAGCTGCACTTTTTGATCTAAGCAGATGTGGCGGATCATAGTGAACCAGGAGTTTACTGAGGTACTGTGAGGCAAGACCATTCAGTGCTTTGTAGGTCAATAGGAGTATTTTATAATCAATACGAAATTTAACCCGGGAGCCAATGCAGCATAGCTAAGATAGGAGTAATATGATTAAACCTTCTAGTTCTAGTAAGAACTCTGGCTGCTGCATTTTGTACTAACTGGAGCTTGTTTATGCACTTAGTGGTACAACCAGATAGTAGGACATTATCTTTGCAATGCTCCTGAGGTGGGAGAAGGCTGTCCAAGAAATTCTTTTCCTTCCCACCTTCCTCTTAGCCTTTTTGTTTCAATGCTCAAAAAACAGGGCCCAAAAGCACCATACCGTCCTTGATCAGAAATGTAAAGTCCACTTCAGGGACCAGGGAGAGCCTGCTGACACACTGCCGAGACGTTTGGACGAGAACGCAGCCTTTCGAATGTTGATCGGCCGTGCTGCATCCGCTGGGAGTGGCCTCAGAGAAAATCGTAAAACCTAGGTGGCCTTAGGTGGCTTCGGTTCTGCAAAGATGTCTGGGAAATGTGTTTTGTTGTGCAGTGAACCTGAAGGCTGTGTTCACCACAAACTGCAGAGGGAACCGAAGGGGAACTGCGCTGAAGCACACTTCCTTCTCCCTGGTTGGTGTGGCACTTCTTCTCTGGCTCTGTAGTTCTATATAGTTTAACCTATAGTTTGCCTTTATTCATATGGCGATGGTTGTAAAACTCGCACTTTAAACCGACTTTATACCGGCAATTCCTCATTTGTTTGGCATCTTAAGCAAGATGTGGAAGGGAGTAGGAAATTAAGTTCTGTGGTAAACTTCACTTGTGTGAAGCAGGTTTTTACCACAGACCTGCAAAATTTGGCAACCTTTAAGTCATGAATTCCCTTTTAAAGTCTGCTCGTGCATCACATTTAGACCTGGACAATATCTACATCACTTGGACGCACCAAACAGTCTTTGCTTTTCCTTGTGTTAAAGCCATCATGGTTTGGGGTCCAGTAATAAATAGGAACCTTCCGGAGGTATTTGAGCTGCGGTATGTCGTCCAGCTCCCTGGGCTGAGCAACATATGGAAATTCTTATGGAAGAATAGAATAGAAAAAAAAACCAAGAATGGAGGCAGAAAGAATGAGGTACAGCTCCAAACATCAGTGCACCTCAGTGTCAGTGCAGCTCCAGACATCATGTCATACAGAAGAGCACTTGGGGTTCACTTTCTTTGAGAGAAATAACAGATCCTTAGTTTGCGTGCATGTGTGCAGATGGTATGCAAGCCACTTCTGAATAAAGGTGAAGACCAGACAACATATTTGTGTGTGTGAGAGAGAGATAGATAATTTCATACTGAGGATGTGAAACTCACATTTTAGCCAGCTTTGCTGAGTGATGGCCAGCCTTTGGCATTTGCTCATGTCCAAAATGGACATGGATATATAGTCTGGATGAATCCTGTCGCATGAAGTTCTTCTGCAGTTCCATTTCATCACCAAGCCTCCCAGTTCCTTTGAACTCAGAACAAATACTCCTTACTGAGGGGACATGTCCACCCACAACCTCCTCAGACCTGGTTCTCTGCCAGTGGCCACTGTTTGGAAGCTATCTAGAAAGAATAGTCCAGAAGAGTAAGAACGGTGACCAAAAACATGCAGAAGGACAATACATGCGAGGACTGCAGGCAGGTGGAGGAAATAACTGCTTTTTTTGATTTACTTTGTCCCATAGCTTACGAATTTCTGTGCTTTATTTTTTTTTTAAATTATATATTTATTCAAATTTTACAAAAGAGTATAAGACATCAAACAAACAAATAAAGACAGAGCTGGGCGTACATTACAATGATAATACAGTAGCATCACTGGTACATATCTCAACATAGGTGCGTACAAGCCAGGTGGGTGGTCTAATTTGGACTTGGAGTTAACCGACAGTCTCCAGCACTCTGGGCCAGCTGATTCAGGAATGGCTGCCAGATCTTATAAAAAACCTTAAGTTTGTTCAACAAGCCATATCTGAGTCTTTCCATGTGCAATACACCTGTAAGCTCTGAAAGCCAATCCTTAAAAGTGGGCACAGTTTCTGATTTCCATAGTCTTAACATCAATCTCTTAGCAATTACCACTCCATACATAAAGGTATTTTTTACAGAGAGGCTTTGGTTCAGTAGGGACATGGAGAATCCGAACAGTGCTATGTTGGGATCAGGTTTAAATTCAATGTCATACATTTCAGAAAACCACTTGAATATTTCACTCCAAAAATGATGCAGATTTGGACATGTCCAGAAAAGGTGGGCAAGTGAGCCCTCAGCTGATTTACATCGATCACATAAGGGAGAAACAGAGGGGTAGATTCTATGTAACTTAGTTTTTGAGTAATGAAGCCTATGCGTTACCTTAAATTGAATTAACTGATGTCTAGCATTCACAGAGCAAGATTGAATTCTTCTGAGGCTCTCCCTCCAAACAGTATCATCAATCTGTATCCCCAGTTCCTCCTCCCAAGCTATCTTAATGAATTGTGTATCAAAATTAATATGATCTGAGAATGTCTTAACAACATCGGAAATCAAATTTTTTGAATCTGGCGGGCCCAACAAAAGCGAATAGCACCTCCTTTCCTCAGGGATCTGCTCAAAATTTGGTATACTCTGACAAACATAGTTCCTGATTTGCAAGTACCTAAAAAAATGTGTTGATGGGATAGAGAACCTTTCTTTTAGAATTTCTGTGCTTTATGATTGTAATGATTATGTCTGCACTAAGCTCTAAAACAATGTGTTATACACTTATGAAGTTCAATCTGAGTCTTTGATCTTTTGTCTCCACCCTCACACCCAGTCCTCATGGGCACATCAGATGGTTCCATGTTTTTTGCTCCAACCTAATGTTTTGGGAACCTGGGCAGATCATGGAGCTGGTGTGCCCTGAGGACTGGGCTGGGAAACACTGGTTTAGAGATAACCAGGTAGCTGGGTGACAGGAAGTAGGGCCAGGCGACTGGCTTACACAGCATCTTTAAAGGTCCAGGACGTGTGCACGAGAAACACGGCGTGTGCCAGATGTTGGAGATGGCTTCTCCAGAGCTGCAAACTACAGGATGAAACCCATAAAGTCAGAGGCAGACACCCTGCAAAGTTAGTTCTCTGGGAGAAGTCTGAAACCAAAGAAACTGGGAAAAGACAGTGAGCCAAGAAGCAAGGAAGATGGAGTGTGCAGACTGGAGAAGTACTTATGCTCATTAGGTCGCTTTAGGTAATGTGCAACTTTTTTTGTTGTTTTTAATAAGTGTGCAATCAAGTAGAAGTACAAATCAACCACATGGAGGAAAAAAAACAAAACAATGTACGTGTTCTGGGGTGAGAGACATAAGGAGTGTGTTATAGGGTAAGCGTGGGCATGTGCTATATGGTGATGTTTAAAGAGGGGAGAGTGCGCATGTTTGGTTTATGGAGTGATGTATGAAGGGAAAATAGAGTACGGGTGTGTGTTATGTTGTGATGTACAAAGGCGAGAGAGCGAAGTGTGTTGTGGGGTGATGTATGAAGGGGAGACAGTAAGTGCGTGTTGTGGGGTGATATACGAACAGGAGAGAGAGAGAGAGCGCGAGTGTGTGTTATGGGGAAATATACGAAAAGCAGAGAGCGTGAGAGAAAGGGAGAGTGTGGGTTACAGCGTGATATATGGAGCCCTATAAACAGTTGGAGGAATAATGCTGTGCACATGTGTCCTCGGATGACTCTGAAACAAACAGACAGGAGGAGCAACGGGAGCTCCGGTCACATGATGAACAGCAAACCTGGCCCACAGCACATTAACAAAACACCTCATGAACAGAAGGAAAAGCAACAGTAATCCCTCATAGTGAATCCACCACTTTAAATAAGTAACTAAATAAATCAACCTCTATAGTAGCCTGTTGATTTAATATCCCAAAACATTTCTCTACCGCACAAATAAAATTATATTAGAAAATAAATGTTCATTCATTGGTCTTGTTCTTTTTAGCCATTACAGTTTATAGGATATGCAAACAAGTTTGATATTCCTAGTAACAAGCTACAATACTGTTATACTATTGATTTTTAAACATATTCAAATATACGAGCAACACTATTTTATGATGTTCACCCTGTGTTATGGTATACACTGCCGAACACAGAGAAGGGTTTGGAGACTACTACAGAGCTGGTTATATTCATTTGGGTCAAGCATAACACATCTCTTTTCAAGAGAAATTCATAACAAAATTCCCCACCACTCTATATCTTGTCCACGGGGCATTTTCGAAACAAAACTAGTGAAAAAAAGAACACAAGATCAATAACACAGAAGCTCTTTCTAGCCTAAGGCGACTTAAATTCTGCGCTTAGCCATATCCCTCTTACTGTGAGAAAAACAACCAAGCTTTTATTTACGTGTGAAGAGAGATGGCAGACCACTTCTACGCTACTAACTGACCTATACGGCCAATTGCGACGTCAAACCAATGTGTCTTAATTACAGCTTTGTCAGCGCCGTACAGTTTTCTTTCACCTGATTCAACTTGTCAGTTAATTATCAACCCCGCCGTGGGTTCAGTCAAGACCGGTGCGTAGGAAAACGCATTCAGCCTTAGAAGTGATTATACCCTTCACCTTTCGCTCAGCATGTGGTGTCCATAAGGCGCTATAAAGTTTCACTTTTTCCTGTTTGCGTGCTGATCTCTGATAGCATCACTCGCTTGGTCCCCTCGCTGCCAAATTTAGCTCGAGGCAGCGGAAGGGAGAACTGTCCGCTCTTTATAGGGCTTTATAGTGCCAGGCGCGGTACAAACAGTCCCAAAATACCGGAACGGTCATGTGGTGCACATTAGAAGCAGGGTTAATATCGGGGATAATTCACTTTGAATGTGTGCGACGTGGATTAACGAAAGGGATACGTTGTAAAATGTGAACGTTTAGCTCAGCTCGTAAACACGGGAATCGTGTGGAGCCTGGCGCTGAAGTGATGTTTGCTGTTGTAAGACGCTCAGAGGAGAGTTTTATTGCGGTGGAACACGGTGTTCCTCTGGTTACAAAAGGTCACGTCGTGGCTGAATTTAAATAGCTCCCTATCTGCCATATGCGGCACCTCATCGAGGGTAAAATCGATTTGCATAGGTCAAGACAAGTCAGCAACAGCCTTCACATCTTTCCAGTATAAACATTTAATCAAAGGAGTTTGTTTTATTCTGACTTAGGATATTTCGTTTGGCATGTTTATTGGTATTTTATTCGTTTTTTTAAGTTATTATTTTAACATTCGCTTTGTGAAATATCATTGCGGCGTTTGAGAGCACAATAAAATTAAGATGGATTCTTGGAGCGGCACGCCCACCACTTCCAGACCTCTCCACTCAAAAACACATTTGAGGTTCCTAAAGCTCATTTTACACAGAAGGGCGAGCGTGACAAGTCACAGCTTCTCCGCGACGCTTGATGTCTGAACGTTTCGGTATATTGTTTCCGTTGGAACGACCATATATCTGTTAACCACTCAATAACTGGCTGCCTTTTTCCTGCATGGTTTAACCTAAAGCGATCGGTGTTATGAGTTTTTACATAGTTTGCCTTCAAAATACTAATGAACAGTAAACATGAAAAGTTAATTCTAAAGCGTATTTTTCACTTGCCACGACGATTACCGCAGCCGTGCGGCACTGATTAACATAGGAGCGTATTGCCCGCAACGTGGCGTATAAAATGGTCTTAACACTCCCTCCACACCGTCATCCCCAACCGTTGGCACGTGATATTTGGTGACTAGGTAGTGAGCAACATTGACATATTTTTGCGATTTTCTGTAACAAAAACATTAAATGTTATAAAACGAGCACTGAAGATCGTCGCCACTCATATTACCATCCGTAGCACAATTGACAGACAACAGAATGACTAACAAACTACCCTATTTTTGAATCTCCAAAATTAGTATTATAGGTGTAAATTCACACTTATAACAGATTTACCCATTTTAGGTTATAGAAGTGTAAATGCATCCATCCCTCCAGGATACATCTGGCAACAAAATCACCATTCAAGATGTCCTGGAACCACAAGGTGGAAACAGAAGTTGGCACATTCCTCTAACCTTTATGAAAATGAAAAGTGCCTTAAAATTAAATATCGACTTCAAAATGGCTACCCTCATTTACCCTCAAGTGCTGGGGGGCAAAATAGCGATACAAACGTAGACACAAGTGACCATGTGTAAAATGGAGTCTGTGACCAGGGCTTGAAGGCACATGTCCCCTTCTTTGGACTATTTAATAGTCTGCACAGTAATAAACTTTTTGAAAGATCTGCTCTCATCAGCATGCAAGTTAATTTTTTAATACTCTGACGGGTTAGCATGGTGGATCCTTTGCAAACATTTAACAAGTTACCAAATGACTCCCATTGTGTCAGGGTTATTGCTGTTGTTGTTTGTTTACTAGTTAATTTGACTGTTTTTTTTATCAACTGACTATATAATGTACAGAAAAAAACTTTCTTTTGAGACAAAACAGGAATCTCTTGAACCTGTTAAGTAAGTTTCAGATTGGAAATAACCTGCCTATGAATTTGAATTAACTTCTGTAGAAGCAAACCATGGAAAGGGAGTTCTCGTTAACAGAATATATCTTTCACATTTGTTTCACATTTTGGTCTTTTTAGCAGAACAAATCCACCCCCCCCCCCTTTTTTTTTTCCTCCCAAACATCTCTCTGTTTATTCCATGGAACATTTCTTACATTAACTGGTTCTAGCTTTGACTAAGATGAATTGCGTATGTCAGGGTGGATTACTGTGCCACAGTGCCCATTGTCATGTTTCCATATATGAGCTGCTCTGCATCGCATTTGTGTCCACCTGGAACGCAGGATGTGTCACTGAATTATCGGGGAGTGGTTCTCCATAACAGTGCTCTTTCTGCAGGACCAGAGGCTTTGCCAGAACATCTCTCCACTTCACCACTGATATGGGCATAGAGAGGGCTGCTTATTACTTCAAACAGACTTTGGAAACCTTCACAAACGCTCCATGACAACTGGAACCTATTGTCAGCAATGATTTCATATAGGTATCCTCATCTGGTAAAAATTCTTCAGCTTAGCTGTTGTGGTGTTGCCTGACATGTCTATAAAGTAAACTCTTTTGTCCACAACTGCCTAGCATTTTTGTACATTCACTTGGGTTCTTCTCCAGTGGACTCCTGGTAGATGTTTTTTTTTGTGCTATTTTTCTCTTAGTAGGCTTATCTGAGGGTCAGTATGAACCTTGGTCTCACCCAAGTGAGGTCCATTTTCTACAATAGCTTTCCAGGTAAAATAGCACCTCAACATATATTTGTTTAGGGTCGACATCCATATGGTTGGTTTCTCTTCGTTGCGTCCCTTTGGGGCACACTATTCAGAAGACTCCTTCCTGTAATTCCATCTCTCATGTTTTACTGTTGGGAGCATTGCCACTGGCCTTTGGTTACTGTAACTGTTGTTTTTAGTCCATCTACCTCTGCTGGACAAGAACCATTAAAGCTGCCATAAGCATTTTCCATTCTCTGTTAGGAACAGCACACCAAAGAGGAAGGTCCAGTTTCTTTTTTTTTTTTTTTTCAAATCAGGGCGTCATATACCACGTCAGGGAGTGCTCCACCACATCCAAAACCTTCCCCGCCGTGTTTGGTCTTTCTCACATCTTTGCTTCCCTCATTTAGCTGTGCGCAAAACCTTAGCCCGCAGTGCACTAACGGTCCCTTTCACAATGCTAATTGCCTCGCAAGCTTTGCAGCTGCAGGTTCATTCATTTTTCCTCGCGGCTAATCTGCCGCAGATGTTTTCATTTTTAGCATCAGCAAGCAGGCCTGTGTTTATTGGCTCCTGTAGGCCTCTGATGTACTTGTCAGCAGTCTCACTGCACTTACTGGAGAAAGCGAACTCTCTCACTTGTTCTGTGAGGTTTCAAAGTCATCATCTAGTTTATGTAATGTCTTATTCTGCACCACGTCCTCCCCCAACACGTGCAAAGATTCCTAGAACCACCAACTCCACCACTGAAGAAAGACTAACTTGATCTGCTTCTTTTATTTATTTATTTTTTTAGTTGTGGCACCCCTGTAGTGTTATAACCAAAGACACCATTATGGTCACAGTTCAGGGCTGAAGAACATCTTCAGATGTTACCAACTGCAATATAATTGCAAACAGCTTTAACAATGAAGAGACTGGGTTTAGAAAATTCACTACTGGCTGTTTCACTGAATGGTCATTAGTACAGTTATTACCTATGAATTGCTCAGTAAAGTATAAACCTTCATTTCTATCAGGCTTTTCAAAAGCAATGTTGGTAGTCCGCTAACATACATGAAAGTAGTCTGCTATACTTTCCTTGGTACTGCTTGCTTTTCTGAACATACACAATTGCATGTGAGTATTCTGGGGTGGGGGGCAAAATTCTAGAGAAACTCTGTAAATATTTGGATGCGGCTTGCAAAAATATAAAATAGACTGATTTTTTGCAGAAAGCAAAATCATTGTTGAAGTGTAACTGACTTAATGCAATAAATGACCTGCAGCATTCTGATGATTCAGGAAGAATCCATAACAGACTCAAAAACTATTACAGGCCACACTAATGCAAAGTGCATTCCCTTTATACATGGTTGGGATTTTATTTTATTTTTTCTATTTTTAATACAATTTTTTGGCTATTGAGTACTTGATTGCAAGTTTTTGTTCCAACCCTAAGCCTCCAGAAGCACACCTGAGTCCATGTGTTGAATGAGTCTGTCTCAAGAGTTGGTCTCAGTGTGCAGTTGATGGACCACACCACACCCTTACAGATAAGATCATCTCACCTTAAGTGACATCTTCTCCTCTCACACACACACACACGCGCAGAATCTAATGATCACCAGTCTGCTATCAGATGGTTGCAGATCTACAGAATACAGACTAGCGAAAAAAAAAACAGTCTGATTCCTGTGTCTCCGTCTGTATTTACTGCCATGCACTGTGTATTTACTGCCACTAAACCATTTCAAATCAAATCAAGTTTATTTATATAGCGCCTTTTACAACAGATGTTCAAGCCTCCAGTGAGCAAAGCCAAGGGCGTCACTTAATTTCTTTCGAGTGAATCAGAAGGTTGAAAGGCAGTGTTGTGTCTACATGTCCCTTTGTGTGTGTGTGAAGCCGACATGGTGGTTTCAGTTTATCTGCTATATCTGCAGCAAATACATGCAATAAATCAGCTGAGCCTGTGTGTGTGTGTGTGTGTGTGTGTGTGCGCGCGCTGGTGAGCGGACTAATATAAATCCTTGTGCATTCTTCCACAAATATGTCACATTCCAATTCCGAGTTCAGACTGGGTTGTTGGGGAAGAATGGGGTAGAAAGAAAAGAGATACACTGATGTCCTTCAGTGCCTTTCTCCAATAGCAGTGTCTTGCTTTTGTGTCCCTTCCACTTGTCAACGATCTATCTTCTTCAAGGAGAACTGGAAGGCAGAGTTTTTATTGGCTGATCCTCATGTCAATCATTAGATAAGACCTCAAACTAAAACTAGTCTGTGGACTCGGGCCTTCTGTATTAACGTGATCCAATCATGCAGTTTATATCGCTGTTCTACTGTTTTAAATGACACCTGTTCTCAAGAACCACTCCTGCTCTAGGGTAAATCTGCCCTCAAGTTCTGTTTTAGGTACAGTTTCCATCCTCCTAGGTCTGCTTCTTAATCATTACAAACAAGGCAAAACAGGTCTCAGATCAGTGATATCTTGGGGTAAAGAGGTGTGGGCTGGTGTTAAAGCCAGTTTTGCAGTTTCTGTTGTTGTAGTTTAGTTACGGTGTTGCCACAGCATACAGCTCAAATACTGCACAGTACCTACTTTGTCAGGACCATAACAGGTATGTGTGTATAGAGCTTTACAGTCATGGCTTTACATCTTGCCATAGTGCCAAAATCATACAAAATAAAGCAACATGTACTTTAAAGAAACATTCTTTAGTGTGATCTTGTTATTTTCATGAGCTGTCAGTTTTTGTTGTTTTTTCTTTGTTTGTTTCTCTCTCTCTCTTTCTCAGGTCAGAGAGTACATGCTGAGGTGCTGTAAGTCATCTGGCTGTCTATCATACAAACCTCACTGTTTAGTATCAACTGCCTGAGAACATACACACACACACACACACACCTCCATTTTTCCTGTAAGCAAGCTGCAAGTAGGTGATCCTGAATGCTAGTGTGTGTGTGAATGTACTGTCATGTGTATGTGTGCATGTGTGTGCAGTGGACTAGTGTGAATGCTTTGATCTTAGCTCAAAGTACATTCCGCACTACAATGAGAGGTTCAGCTCTCTTGTGTGTGTGTGTGTGTTTGTGTGTGTGTATGTGTCTGTCTGTCTGTCTGTCTGTTTTACTCACCTTGTAAGGAATGCATATTCCTGCAATGACAGGAAATCATAAAATATCTAACCTTGTGGGAATGGAGTATAAGATTACATTTAGGTATGGACAGGGACATTTGCGAGTCACTTTGTCTGAGTTCAAGTCAATTCTAAAATTCCTGGATGATTCTGAATCGAGTCTTAGGTTCCCCTTAGAAATGTTTTGTATAGTCTCATTATCTACAGATTATAGTCACCTTTATTTATGAGGTTGCTAAAGTACATAATGTGTAGACATAGAAAGTGCCTGACGCTTAATGTTACGTTGGTCTGTGAACTAAATAAGCCAAGAAGATGGCTATAGAACAATATGCGCTTGCAAATACAAAAGCTAGATGTTTAAATGATATGGTACTAGATAAAGTATTTATTAGCTATCAGTCTAGCTGGACAGCTGGCCAGAAAACTTTTTCCAGAACTACAGGCTTGGTAGCTAACCTAGCATACTCATCACTCATACCAACCTTTCAGTTTTGTTTTTTACATCTTACAAAATTCATCGTAGTTTTGCCAGTGTCCTTTATTTTGATTCTGCATGTAGCATTTCCTCTATGTCCTTCCTTCGGTACAAAATCTTTGAGTCGGCGTGAGAGCCGAGAAATGTCTGAGCATTCTTGGAATTGAAAGGAAAGACATTCGCGTGAAATCAGACAGCAGTTTCATTCTAACGATCTCTTAGATTCTTGCTTTTCCCACGCGTAAATTTCACGAGTTTTAAGTCACGAGTCGAGATAGGCGGTCAGTGTTGCAAAAGTCCGAATTGAGTCGTGAGTCAAGTCCGAGTTGACTCTTTCAAAATACATCAGAAGTGCGACTCGAGTTGGAGCCGATGATTCGAATCTGGGAATCTGGTACAATTTTCAGTTATGTTTATACATAAATAATACACACACACACAAACACACGCACATAATGATAATATACTGCGGTTTAACATTTGGGGGAACAAGTTCTTAGAACAAATTCCACGTATGCTACACGATTTGGCAAACATAATATATATTTTCTCTAGTCTATTTGTACTACTTTTCTGAATATACAGCTAAGTCGCATTGGATAAGATTTCTAAATAAATATACAAATGTAAATTTTGCACACAATCCAGTGGGTGGCAGTATACACATTAAACATCTGATCTGAAATAAATCCAAGAAGAAGACAAAGAATAAGGACCAATGTCAAGATCATGATGTCATGGATGAACTCCAGTAAACCCCTGCTAGAGACTGGCTCTTCCAGTGTCCAGCATACGTTAGTGTGAAATCCCTCAAGCCAAAGGTTATTTGAAACCTCTCACTGGAGCTACTATGAGTGTTTCCATTGTTTGCAGGCAGAAGCTTAATGAACGAATAACTAAAGATCTTATGTAGCTAATTACAATAAATATTGTTTATTATAGTCTCATTTATCATATTTATGGTTCTCTCACTTGGTGGGTGTGGGTGTGTATGTGTGTTTTGATAGACAGCAATGGTTAGAATCCTGGAGTGTATTTTCAATCACTGTGTAATTGATCCAAGAAACCACGCTCTTTGACGTCAATAGATACACATTCTCTCATACGCACACACCCAACCACCCACCCACCCACACACACACACACACACGCACACGCACACACACATATATCGTGGAGGATCCTGTTTCACGTTTCACAAGACACCCACTATTTATTATACATTTAACACTTAGCACCCACATTCTCTCCCTCAGTCTCTCTCTGTTCTCTCTCTTTCCCTTTTTTCTCTCTCTCCCTCTCTCTCCCTTTCTCTTTCCCTCTCTCTCTCTCACACACACACACATCAAGGTTTTAAAGCTCTCAGTTAAAATCATAACGAACAATAAATGTCATGAGGTTCTAGATCACCAATCTATACTGCTGTATAGTTCTGGATCATTATATTATACTGACAAGAGGTTCTAGATTGCCAATCTACACTGATGTATAGCTCTACATCACTATATAATACTGCAGTTGGGTTCTAGATTGCCAATCTATAGTGCTGCATAGTTCTAGATCACTATATTATACTGCTGTGAGGTTCTAGCTCACCAGACTAAATTGATATTTCTCATGAGACAAAAGACCAGGGTACCAAGACACTGAGTAAGATCATGTTTAGAATACTACCATCACAGAAAGACACTGGGATGCTTGAAGGAAATTTCTCACCTACTGTGACCAATCTTAGGCAATTCCTAGACTGTTTTTAGGACACCTATTGTAACTGATGTAACAGTCAACAGTATGTTTCAAATAATATCACTCATCCTATCTATCTATCTATGTATCTGTCTGTCTGTCTGTCTGTCTGTCTGTCTGTGAGTGTGTGAGCATGTGTACATTCAGGGTGGTGGGATAGTTTCCAGGGTGACCGCCAAGCATGTGTTGCCCCTGGCTTGTGCCTCTCTCTTACTCAGACACACACACACACACACTCAGAAGAGCCCCAAGTCTGAGAGAGTGGCCTCACCAGGTCTCAACATTCCTCTCCTGTTACCACGACAACGTCCATACCAACAGCTCAATGGCTCTTTAACCCTTTGATGACCTCTCTGTAGAGACACTTCCTCCAGCACACACACACATGCATGCACACTCTCCCTGGAACATGTGCAACTGCACGTATGCTCCACCAAAAAACACGTATGTCCTCAGAGGCCCCATCTCTCTCTCTCTCTTTCTGCTTCTCTCTCTCGATAGACTGAGATATTCAAGACAGTCCTTTGTAACTTTGTAACCATTGTGAATGATAATGTAGGATTCAAGCAAACCACCCAAACACGAAGGTTCCCACTGGACTGCGATCACATCAGTTCTGGGGCTGGAAAAATGAGTGATAATTTATTCATCTGTTCTGCTTCCCTTTTTCAGAAGACACATGTACTTCAGGTGATACAATAAGCCTGTGTTTACTATGTGTGTGCATACAGAGTTACGGGTGTGTGTAGAGTTTGAGTGTGGAGTAGTGTGTTAAGTGTGTATATAGTGTGAGTGCAGGTTGTGTTGTGTGTGTGTGTGTGTGTGTGTGTGTGAGAGAGAGAGAGAGAGAGAGAGAGAGAGAGAGAGACTCCCCATCCAGGTACTTAATGTTGGATGATGTAATGAGAAACAGAAAGAAGACTTCATTACCCAGACTGACGCCATGTGGCGTCTGGGTACAGTTGACCTACATACACGCACACATACACACAAAGGTCTGTTCTATTACGTAAGCCACACCGATCCTTTAGTTATTGTCAGGCAATTTTAGAGTATGTGTGTGTAAAATAGAGAGGGAGAGGGTGTGTGTTTAATTGTAGTTGGATTTAACAAAGTTACAGGGATGGTTTGAGGTTCATGCTGTGAAGAACGACAAACTCAGTGACCCACAGAAGAAGAGCAGGATGGAAATAAAAGAGTAGGAGGTGGAGAGTACCAGAGGAGCCTGATAAATGAGAGGGGATATCCAGAGCTAGGGAGAGGAGAGACACACAAGAGGGGATATCCAGAGCTAGGGAGAGGAGAGACACACAAGTGGGGATATACAGAGCTAGGGAGAGGAGAGACACACAAGAGGGGATATCCAGAGCTAGGGAGAGGAGAGACACACAAGTGAGGATATACAGAGCTAGGGAGAGGAGAGACACACAAGAGGGGATATCCAGAGCTAGGGAGAGGAGAGACAGACAAACCCTGAAATACAGGGATGAATAAGAGGTAGGGGTAGAGAGGTAGAGAGGTAGGGGTAGAGAGGTAGAGAGATGGGTAGAGAGGTATATATATATATATATATATATGTGTGTGTGTGTGTGTGTGTGTGTGTGGTAAATTCATTTGATAGAAAGGGATAGAAGGGTATTGTTTTTGGTTACATTTTGGAGGTCAGACGGATATGTATCCATGTGACACCATTATGCTGAGTGACTTCAGTGTGTGCGTGTGTGTGTGTGTGTGTGTGTGTGTGAAGCGTTCCCTGGGGTGAGCTCTGTGTGGATATTACTTCCGCCCATAGCCTAGGACAAGTAACACTGACACCGGCAGATGTCTGCCTGGAGCTTCTTAAACTGCATGAGGATGCGACCCACCTGAGGGCCACTTA
>JAOYMR010000012.1:8870141-8880141 GCA_025802075.1 Tenebrosternarchus preto | reverse complement strand
AATAACTGGAAGAAAATAAGTGAGAGACTGAGGTAAGGCTGTAAGAGGTGAGACTATATTACTGTTACTGCTTCACAGCACTGCATTAAATGCCAGTCAAAAGTTTAAAGAATTTTCCTTATACCTGCCAGTATCTTTTACTTCTTTTGCATCATAGAAATGTCAATAAAACTCTAACAATAAAAATGTTTGTATAAAGGTAATAATACAGGTGTACCATTCGTCTCTCTCTCTCTCTCTCTCTCTCTCTCTCTCTCTCTCTCTCTCTCTCTCTCACACACACACACACACACACACACACACACAATGTGGAAAGAATTAGGTTATAGAAAGAGGGGAGTGTGTAAGAGTGGCAGAGGGCATGTTTCTGTTTCAGTCACACCTGAGAAAGCGAAGGTTCGCTTGGTGTACAGCCTGCATTGCACACACCAGCTAAACTTCTTTATACCACACCGACGCTCCAGGCTATCAATACTGGGGGAAAAGGGGAAGTAGGGTACACACACACACATACACGTGTACACATATACGGCGTGTGTCAGGCTAGCTGCGCTATGTTAGAATTTTTTGTAACCTTTTTCATGTTGTGCTGCACTGCCCCCATGTGGAAGCAAGAGTGTGGTCGAGTGTGGCAGAGTGTAGTAGCGTGTGGTAACGTGTAGTATCCCTCCTGTAGTGCTGTCTTATGTGTTAATCACTCATATGTAGACCCACATGGTCATGAAGAAGCCTTCCTCTGGCCTCCACACCATGCTTGTGCAGTCCTACAGGTGGAGGTCATCAATATCTTTATTTACAGAATACCTTTCTTTATGATATAGAAGACAGATACTGGTAGTTCAGTAAAATATATATATGTTCATTCGCCTTATGTAAATATGACACTTGCACGTGAGGAGAGAGGAGGTAAGGTTTTTATGAATGAACAGCTGTTATTATGGATCTCGGTGAGTGTGTGCTTCATCTCTCCGGCGAACACATGCTCATTATTTGGACATAGGCTGGATCGACTGTTTCGGATGTCGACGGTATTTATAGAACATTTTAGTGACTTGGTTGGTCAGTCATCCACTCATTCATTCACTGTGTATCATTAATTTGACCGTATTTTCTCATTCACTCTCTTATCATGCCCTCATACATTCATTCACTTCATCACCCAGTGTTACGATGAATTCTGAACAAATTAAATCCACTATTTGTAATGGGGACACAGTGCGGACAGCAAAATGCAAAAACATATTTATTTACTTCATAACAATGGTACAATAATCGTACTCTTTTTGAACTCTTATTTGGACATTTGCCAAAAAATAAAGACTGTAACACACACATCCAAGTGCAAGAAAAGACACAAACTGTGACATCACCGTGCGCATGTCATAGACCCCACAGTGCAACAAATGCTTCCATAGAATAGAACAGCGAGTATTTACACACACACACACACACACGCACACACACACACACACACGCACGCACACCCACGCCAGAGAACGCAAACCAGTACGCAGGGGTAAATTGGGTAATGAGAGTGAGAATGGATGATTATTAGTGTGTTACAAAATCAGAACATTAGAGTTCTCTCTCTCGTGTCTCTTCTTCTCAGTGCACTCCAAAGCTCATTTTGGTGTTTTAGTTTTGCGAGAATATACAATGCCCTGGAAACTACAGATTTGGTTATTCACAAATAGTAGTGTGCTTGCCGTGTTAAAAAAGTATTTTTTTTCTTCAAGAAACTTGGTAGCGCATGTAAGTGCACCGTGTGTATGAGTAGTAAATGTGTTGTATAAGGAATTGTTGTTTCATATGTTCTTACTAGCAGATAAAGTAACTAGTTAAATGGATGATAGGAGATCTCCATATCAAAGAACTGCCATTCCAGAATCGCTATTGTGTTAGAGTTCATCTAGGAATTCTGTTACCATGGCAGCACTGCTTTCTTCGGGCTTCATCACATCCTCAATCGAATTTCTTTCTGTATCCGGTCAGTATTTCCTGTCCGAGACGGTTGGAGATACATGAATTAAATAATCTGAGCCGCCTTCCCCTGTCACAGGCCGATGCTACTCCCAGCGTGCCATCTGTCCTTGGATGAGCTCCGAGCATCGGGAGACCGCCCAAATGTGAAGGAGGCTAGCTCGTGGAACCTGTGACCTCAGGATTCTTGACTTTTCTTTACCCAATGCCGTTCAAGTTCTGAATCATCACAGGGAATAATCAGTAGTAGCCCATTGACTAACACTAGAGTGTCGCTTTGAACTCTTTCTTCGAGATAATGGCTGTCGCATAATATTGCATTATACAACATTATACGATATTTGTGAATCTGGCCATTATCCCAGTAATGGCTGAAGCGTCTAAAGCAGTACCGCCCTCTAGTGGTGGAAAATGATAGCAGGCCACAGTCAGTGCATTTTATCTTGATTTGTTCTTTATGAAGGATGTTGTTGTATCCTTGTTTGCTTGTGTTCCACGGTGTCTGGTGGTGTTGTGTGTAAGGTTCTCTGTGTCACCCCTTGACTTTGTCAATTCACACAATACACCTTTAACTTAATAATACCGCCCTATAGTCGCTGCCATTTTCACAGTGAACCCAGGTCTCCAAGGCAACGCTTGAATGGATGTCAGCTCTATGACTGTATGTGTGTGTGAGAGAGAGAGAGAGAAAGAGAGAGAGAGAGAGAGAATGTAAGTGTGTGTTTGTGAAAGTGTCTTTACAGAACAGAGAATAGTGTTGAGTGAAGTACCAGTTGCTTAAAGGGGAGGGGCTTAAAGGGGAGGGGCTTTGTCACACCTGAGCAATCATTAATCAGACGTTTAACATGACATCACAAAGTCTTGCCCTCAGAAGTGCAAAGAACTATCAGTGAACACTACAGAATGATGTGATTGGTGGTTTAGAAAAGTGCTGCCGTTATTAATGGCCACATAAAAAAAACTGCATTGGTCCCCCTGATGACTGACCACCAAACCAGCCAATCAATATTTCTTTGAAGGTAAGCATTGGCTAAATGACACAACCAACTATTCATTGCAGATTCACTATTTCCACCTATCAGTGAAAGAAAAAAAAAAGTACAATCACAAAGGATAACTGACATCCACACTATTATAGCCTATTCAATTTGGAATCAGATCAGTCCAGTCACTCAGTGTTCACACTGAATTACTTTAATTCACATAAATCTGAATCTTGTCGATTCACAGTTCACTCTATCAAGGCATACACGCTTCACATATGTGTGTGGTAGATGTCTTTGCCATTTACCATGTCTGATTCATGGTATTTTTGCCATTAGGCAAGAGTGTAAGGTCACAGTTCATGTTCGTATCCGTTAGCACGGTGTGGCTGGATGCAGAAATATGGCTCTTCTGTACAGATTGTTGTAAACCTGGTGCAGATCAAGGTGAACCCGCCTGTCTAGAATATTTCACATGTTCTTTGTGTCATCTTCAGCAAGTCATGCTGATTATTTCTCTCCTTAAGGTCTCTATAGATACTATACCGTAATGTAAACCTGTTGAGTTTGTATAATTGAGTGTCCACCAAAAAGGCTACAATACCCCCCCCCCCCCCAAATAAAATAATAATCTGTCTACTTTAAGTCGGACAGGCATTCTGGAATCTTCAATAGGGTCACCGCGTATTTCTGAATAAGTACAATTTTATGTCCTTACAGGAGAGAGAGCCAATCACAAGCTTCCCCTGTATCTTCTTCTGTGTGACCCACCAGTCCCTCTTGTTTTGACTGTGTTGGCGTAGTCCTTATGGTGAGGACACTCAAGGAAACATTAGAACAGCGCCAGAGATTGCAGACCTTATCACGACTAATGGTGGCATTTACGTTCTGACGAGAGCTCGGCACCTCATGTACACACAAAACAAGACCTCAAATGACAATCCACTTATCTTAACGATCCGATTCAACATCCAAGTTCAAGATGCCAAAATAGATTCCTTTTAAAATAGTGCTTTTGTTAAATTAGCATAAGAAAAAAAAACCAACATCTGACATTCCCTTAACACACGTATAAAACCTGTGGCATATTTAATTAAATTATCTCACATAATTCATCATTATATTGTATATATTATGTATATATTTTTTTCCCCTCACCAACACAGATGAGTGTTGATGTAATAAAGAGTGAAAATAAAACAAAAGAGGAAAAGAAATGAAAGGCCATTTTGAGAGGACAAACACCACCTCATGGCTAAACCTTTGACCATTTTCCACACTGAGATTTCAACTCATTTAAGAGAGTTAACTATATAAAATCCTTAATTACACGCATTGTATTTAATATTATGACAATTTTTTTATATAAAAATATTAACTATAAACAGTGATAAGAAAACAAGGAGCTTGAGTCCCTCAGATTAAATTTTGATTTGCTACAGAAGTTCACTTCCCTTCCTTTCATTCCTATTGGCTGTCAGACTCTTGTTTGACCACGCCCCCTCTTACCCTGTGTTCAGCATCTGTATGTTTGCATGTCTTGTGACTGTGGGCTGGTGCACCCTCTTAGATAGCTGTGTCCCAGAAGACAGTAGTCTGGGTGGAGTAGGGTGGAGGGCCATACTTTTTGCCCCCGTTGGTCTTCTTCCAGCTGGGGAGGATAGGCATGCTGTCCTGCTTGCAGAGGGCCTTATCCGAAGGTCTCTGCCGCGCTTTGATCTCCTTGCACAGGTGTCGCTTTTTCTCGATCATCTCCATCATGGTGTTGTCTCCACATGCCCACGGCATTGGGGGCATCTGGGGGAGCAGGAGGTAAGGAGGAATCGGGGTGGGGGGTGGGTAAGAGAATGTTGGTGTGTCTATACCCTCATCCAGATCGATGTTTTCCTGTCTCCCCAGCAGTAGCATGACAAAGGCCTTAACTGGCTGATGTGTTTGAGCAAGGCTTCCAGGACCAGAATCGAGCCTCACATTTGTGTCAGACCAAACGAGGTCTTTCCTATGATTAAAGGGACTTAGGAGATCAAAAAGTTCAAAGTCTAAACACTTGAAAGTCTCAAGTCTAAATATGATTGAATTTAAGGTCTAAACTATCATACATCAATCACAAACAATCATGGAAGACACTGCAAAAGCTAAAATCTAAACTCTGTAAGGTTTAATGTTTGAACCTTGTCACATCTACAGTCTGATCACTGTAAAGTCGAAAATGTAAACAAGTCTAAAGGTCTTGCCTAATTGGACCAATCTCAATCCCACGTGTGCCAGTCTCAATCCTACAAGGCCAATCTCAATCCCACGTGTACCAGTCTCAATCCTATAAAGCCAATCTCAATCCCATGTGTGCTAATCTCAACCCCACAGGGCCCCTCTCAAATCCACATGTGCCAATCTCAATCCCACATGAACCAATCTCTCAAATCCATGTGCGCCTGAAATAATGTTTCCTAGAATAATTTATTTATTTGACCTTTTGTAAATATCACACTACATAAAATGTTATGCTAAAGAACACATTAAATAATTGCATAAAATAATTGTTTGCCAGTGTTAATGCTGACCAAGAGTACGGCTGGATAAAGTTCAGAACTTTATTTCTAGCCTCAGTTCAACTCTTGAGATAAAATGCAGTGCAACACGCATACAGAACAACAAACACACACTCAAGACCAAGAAAATCTGCTAATCATGCACACTATAAAGAGGAAACAAATATACACACACCCTTACAGTATACTAAGACAAACAGCCCCCCCCCCCACACACACACAAATACACACTCACAAACACACAGCCACACACACACATACACACTCACAAACGCACAGACACACACACTCCCAAAAAGTTGTGCTTTGAAGGGAGGAAGCAGCAGACAGACACATGAACGACAGGAGAGGCAGGAGAGGAGAGTCTGGGAGTTTGACATGGTTTTATTTTTTACTTTCATCTGGGTTAGTTGAGTTAGATTCATCTGCATTTTATATGGTTAGTACTGAATAGTTTTGTACAGCCACCCACATAGATTAAGCTTAATGAAAAAGCAGTTTATCATTTGTATATGTTTGTGTTTGTGTAACAGTAATTATTTGTTTAAGTTCAATTTCACAATTTAGCCAAATGTACATGAAGGTGTTTGTGTTTGTATAACAGTGTGTGTGTGTGTGTGTTTGTATGCCTGTGTATGTTTTGTGAGTGTGTGTGTGTGTTTGTGTATAACTGTCTGACTCCCCAGTCTCAATGACTCTGCACATAGACACTGAAAACAAAAGCAGTGTAAAACCCAGAAGCAGGCAAACCCAGAAGGGCATTTGACCTGTGTCATTGACATCCAGGCTGCAATTATACATACACACATCAAACAATACATAGATATGTGTTTATAAATGTACCAAATGTAAAATGCACTTGTTTCAGTACAGGAGTGTTGTGGTGTTTTCTTGTCTTCGTAAAATATCATGTAATCTTCATGAATGCAAACCTCACAAAAACAGAATAAATCATGGCTGAGACTCCCTAGAGATTATTGGCAGTGGTTTTACGTGCACTTGCGTTGAGATGGAAAATTAAGTATCAAAGCTACCTATGCACTTCAGCTGTCGTAGAGTCAGTCTGTAATCCCTGCAAGGCACGGCCCAGTAGAGGCCTTAGGCCGTGTCTGAGCAGATCATAGAACATCTACAGATCTGTTATCAAATGCCCTCCCCTCAACGAATATGGAGCATGGTCACGTTCAGGTGAGGAGAGACGCTTCATTAGCGATGCTCCATTTGCTCACAAGCTTTATGGAATCAACTCTGTGGTTTTATGTTTTGTTGTTTGATGTTTGTATATAAGTGAAAAAAAACAAACGAACATTTGTGTCAGACGTTGTTGGGGGGGAGGGGGAAGAGGACAAAAAGACAATAAAAGCTTCAGGGTTCATAGCGGGGCTGCCTGCTGCGGGTAGAACAGCCGGAACGAAGAGCCGTCCGAACCCAACAGGTTCAGGCAACCGTGCCCTGTGCAGTCAGTGAAAAGCCCGAAAGCAGGCAGCTCTGATGTGGACCACATGGAAAGAATGAAACAGGTCTTACGTGAGCTCTGACCCACACCAAACACACCCATGCCACACATCAGCGTATTTGAACAGACGAGAGTGACCAGGTTGGCGTGGATACACAGCCAAGATGTCAGAGTTCATAAGGTTGAATGGAGATGGACGTACGGTTGAGAGGCAGAACGACCGACAAGACTGACTGACAGACACGGAGGCGGGACAGAGCTCAACGCGCATGCATGCTCTCTCTCACTCCGAAGAGTAAGGGGGCGGTACCTGGCATGGACTCCCGCTCTGATTGGCTGAGGGGTCAGGGGCGTGTCTTTGGGGTGTTCCTACGGGGGAGGGGACTCCTGATGTTGATGCAGAACGGCCGAGTTTACAGGCGGCTTTAGGTTCTGGAGAGGACAGGGGAGAGAGGGGTTGGAAGGAAGGAGAGAGATTTTTAACTTCATAAAAAAAGAAATAGAAAGTGAACATGTGTTGTGTTGAATCACTCTTGAATAACCTGATGTACTTCACACCACAAAGTTCATGCATAACTATTTAAGCTGCTTCATAACAGGGAGATAAAACATTTGTGAGTTTTCAGTTTTAACTCCAGTGCTAAAGACTGTCTGGTGTTCATTTGGACTATTCAAATACAGTGATGAGAGTAATACCTTATGCTACAAAAGGTTATAAAAGTTCAAATTTATAATTACAATGACTATGTCAACTAACGTATGCATTTTTATAATCAATTGTTACACATCCATGCACACTATCAACAAAACTACCATTTCTACTACTTTGCTCTTTAAACTGTAACTTGCTGAAATACACAGCCTTTTCCAGTAGAGGGAGCTGTAGCATGCCCAGCAGCCTAACCCCACACAGCTGTGCTGTCACTCCCTGTTCCAGGGGTGTCAGGGTGCGGTCGATGAGGTTTACAGTCTAAAGTGTGGTGACTGCTCTTCTCAGACCCCCCCCCCCCCCCTACTAAACCTGACAACTGATTAATTCTGAGCTGAATCAAATGCGTTTAAGTGGGTCAATCACCCAACTACACTGGACGCTGGCCCTCTCAGACCAGGGTGTGATAACACATGAACTAATACCAAACACACCTGATTTACACCTGAAACACACTCATCAATCACTGGGTTTAGTAGGCTTGTCTGAGTAGAGCAATCACTAAATCCAGAACCGGCCCTCCAGAACCGGGCTCTTACACCACTGCTCTGTTTCTTGCAGTCGGTCTGGATTCATTATTCTTTAGACCTTTTGAGGTTCAGTGCACAGTAAAGTATATATATTTCTAAAAAGTGTTACTTGCTGTAAATGATAATGGTGTAAGGAATCACATCAATCTTAATCAAAAGTAATAATATCACTGTTGAAATAAGAATTAATGAACGGAGCTGGAAGATGTGCATTTCTTCTGTCAACAATAACATAAACAACAATTACATTGCTAACTAAAACATCAGCCTAATCATGGCTGTGTTCATTACCTGTGGCTCCACCCCCAAGCATGGTGGTTGGACTGATAGAGGAGCGGCCCATCCTAGTGGGCGTGGCAGATTGTCCTGAAGGCGTGTCCCACTCCTGCGCTTTTGGGGAGGAGCTTCGCAGAGTTCGATCCTTACTGTCAATGCTGTGGCTCCGGACTTTGCTATCAACTGCACACACACACACACACACACATATTATTATTATTACTACTGTATAATTATATCTAAAATTACTGGCAGCAACTACTAACACAACATTAGTAATTGTATTAAAAGTAGTTATGTCAATACAGTCAAACTGAACTGATGAGAGAGAGAGAGAGAGAGAGAGAGAAGAGAGAAGAGAGAGAGAGAGAGTGAAGGAGGGTGTTTCATCCAGTTAAGACAATGAAACCCAAAGGCAGAGCAAGAACAATTAGACAAGCTCTCTCCCACCTCCTCTGTTCCTCTCCCCCCCTCTCTCTCTCTCTCCCTCCTCCTTTGTTCCTCTCTCAGCCCCTCTGTTCCTCTACCTCTCTCTCTCTTTCTCTCCCTCTCCCTCCCTCAAAAACACTTATCTGCTGAATTCACTGTTACTTTCCATTCGAACTGCAGTTTCTGGGATCCAAGTAATGCTCACAGTTCTGTCATTTGCCACCGACACACACAGGCACACATGCACTGAGAGAACATTGCTGACAGTACCAGAGTGTTGGTCAGGTAGACTAGGAAGGCAGCTGAGTCAGAGGACGAGTGGGTGGGGGCGAGGGTGGGGGCGAGAGTGGGGGCGGATGGGCGTTTGGGGGTGTAGGCATGGACTTTTATATAGCAGCTGGCCTTGGAGAAGGTTTCCTATGTCCTTGTTACTTTTGCTTATATATGCATTTGTACAAGAGAGATGATGATGTTTCTGCAGTGGTATTCAGACTGTGCATGTGTTTGTGCCAACAAAGACAGGACTATTGGGAGACAGTATAGCTCAAAAAGCCACATGGTGTCACTACAGGGACAGTAACCATAACAACCATAATTGGACTTTATAAGGGCAAATGGTTCACTCTCTCACATGAGCAGTTTCATTATATCAGACCAGTTCACTGTCAGATCCTGAAAATCAGTCATGTTTCGCTTTTTCAAATTTCAACACAAATTTAAAAAAATACATGAATATATTTTGATATAAATCAAGATAACTTCATAAGAAACTACACAAATGCTGCATTACCAAGGCAGACACAGCATTACAGTCTACGGAATATTACTGCTCATACTAGTATGTGAACACATCATGCCTTCATTATTTGACTGTGCCAAACAAACCAGAGAAGTAATTATCAATGAATTGACTGAATATCAAGTTAATATGTAAACTGTAGTCAGTGGTTTCAGTCTCAGTGCATGTCCTCACCTGTCCTTTCATCTTCCTGGGCGGGGGGGCCCGCCCGCCGCCGGGGGGGGGGGGGGGGGGGGGGGGGGGGGGGGGCGGGGGGGGGGGGGGGGGGGGGGGGGGGGGGGGGGGGGGG
>JAOYMR010000012.1:8854870-8870099 GCA_025802075.1 Tenebrosternarchus preto | reverse complement strand
TAATATCTAAACGTTTTTCATTTGTTTAATTCTAAGTTCATTGCCCACCCTTTCCTTTAATCTTCCCTCCCCCCCCCCCCCCCAACTCTCTGGGTGTCTATCAGTGATCACATTCATCATGTCCTTCATTCACTCTGAGGGCATTAAGGAAATTACTTTAGTAGCAGATGAAAGCTTTTCAATTATTTCAGCTGACAAGAGGATGGGTGTGTGTGTGTGTGTATGTGTGTGACACAGTGTGTGTGTTTGTATATGTGTTTGTGTTAGAACAGCTTTATTTCAAATTTCATTTTGGAGACAGATTGTAAATATGATTTGTAAGTATTTTTAAAATGAACAATAAGTAATGCAAAGATCTGCATAGACCTCTGATACTAAGATGCTCCTCTCAGTAAATACATCTGATTTATACTTATCATCTAATGATGGTACTACAGTAAACATACTTTGTGCTTAGAATTCACTTCACACTACACATAAATGCAAATGTACTTACACACACACACACACACACACACACACACACACACACACACACAGGTCTTTAAGCATGTCTGCAGAGGTTCCATTAGCTTCGGCTTTCCGGCTCCATTACTTTCCATTTAATTAGCTCCTCTGCCATTAGCAGCAGGCGCTAACGCTAAGGCTGTAGAAAATTTATCATCTCTGTCCAGTAATGAAACCACAGATAGTCAGCAAGGACCCAGCCTAGAATGCTTAAAAGGTCTACTCAGTGTGTGTGTATATATATATATATGTCTGTGTGTGTATGTGCATATGTGTTACAAGATTCTGACCTATACATGGTTTGAGCTGAATGGTTTGTTCTAACCAATCAGCAGCCAGCATTAGATCCTTAGCCAATCAGAGATTAATGCCAAGCTATGCCCAGCAACCCCAAGTACTCAAAGCGTCAAACACACACACACACACACACACACACACACACACACACACACACACACACACACACACACGTACACACAGTGCCATGACAAAGACAGATAGAAAAGGTAGAGTAGGACATGAACTTTGCTGCTTCAATTCCCTGGCTGGATAGTTTGAGTAAGATTAACAGTGACTGGGGTTCTGAAACCTCTGCACTATCTAATGACACTTGTCAACAATGATTTTGCTTTTATTTGCAGTTTATTGTTGTATTTTTGCACACTGTATCCAAATATGTTTTGAGAATCGTTATTTCATCCAAGTATGTTCCAGTATGTTCATATGTCATTATGTATAGTCTGGAAAAGGAAAATTGATCCTCTCTATGCTGGCAGACACCAAACAGAGATGTTCCACAGCCCAAACAGGAAAAAGGCATTGTATATTTTAAAAGTACATTTGTACACATTCTATGTGTATTGATTGCCTTATTTATGAATAAGCAATATATAACCAATGTATCATTTATTTGTCCTATCACTTAAAAACTATATGTGATAGAGAAAATATAAAAACAGATTTGAATTCAGTATAAAAAGCATTATGCGATTCAAATAGTTTAGTTTGTGAAGCAAAACAAAGTGATTTTTTTGTTGTTGCCTGGTGTGATGTACAGTGTAAAACATCTGTTTCAATCAAACAACCCAGGGCCTAAAGCAACCTGTGAACCTACATCACTCCACTTCATAAGTAATTAGCCAGCAACATCAATTTTGTTGCTTTTGTCTCTACTACACTTCAGCACACCACATTTGAAATAGAACAAGCACTGTTGGGTTAAAGTTCAGGTTAAATGTCAAACCTTAAACTGGAAGTATTTGAAGTTTTGCCCGCCCCCAACGACTTTTCAGGATGTGAAAAGATCTTGAACATTTCTGGACACGTTAACATAATTATGGCAAAAAATGAAATACTGGGTAGTACCCTTTACAGTGATAGGCTGCTTGAAGTCAGAGATCCACAGACATTATCAGAAGCTCATAGCTGGACATCTACCCTTGAAACACCCTGACAGTGCTGGAGGGCAGTCCACTTCCTGATAGGCTGCCAGCATATTGTTGCTGGCCTGCCACGTTCAGTTGGTCTGATGCCAGCGTGAATGTCATACATACTGATCAAAGCAGCAGTGAGCGTCCACCTCTGCTTGGTTTTTCAGCCTAACACCCAACACGCTGAACAGGGCCAGAAATGGTCACGTGGGGCAGCTTCGATCAGGCTCGGAGACGTCACTTTTCCCACTGACGTCAATCGGTTCTGAGGTTGGTCAGTGAAACCTCTGCTAACCTGAGCTATACATCCAATGAAGTCATGAAGAACTGGTCAAACTGACAGAACCTGACAGAGCCATCAGAACCTGAACCTCTTTTGGTCCTTCAGTCTGCCACTGTTCCACCTTCCCAGCATTCTCTCTGGCCTTTTCTTTGACGGCACTCTGAGCTGTTCACTACCTTTGTCCCGCTGTCATCAGTTTGTGTTGCTACACTTCCACAGTCTTTCCTCTCCTTGCAGCTCGCAATGTTAATGTATTCTGATCGCCATACTAACAATGAAATACTATAGAAAGGCATTAAGGAGAAGGGATAGTATTTTCATAATGCTAATTTAACATTTGAATATGCAAAATTACCTCATAGCTTTATTAAAACTGCCACGAAGTCTTTAACCATTTGAACTCTTTAAACATTCAGAACTCTAATCAAATAATGACTGTTCATTATATAAACCAAGGGTGTCTGCATATTTTCAGGCTATAATCACTGACTGGAACTGGAATCCATCAGGGGATTACCAGTCTGGCCTAACAGTCACAGCTGAGGGAACCAGGACTCCAGTCTTTACAGCAGAGCTACAACCTTTAAGTCAGAAGGCAAAATTACAGTGTGATTTTCTATGCATGCTATGTAGGTTATTAAATATCACACAGGATGATGAAAATAGTGACTATCTGTACACAGCAGATGCACCAAAGCCAGTTTTCAAGTGAAACATCAGAATACAAAGACCCTGTTAACAGCTCTGAATAACAGGGGCTCAAGTACAGAGACCATGGATTCCCATCTGAAACTTGAAGGATGGACATTTAATTTAATTAAAAAAAAGAAAAAAAATCTGAATTAGTTGATGTACTAGTTGGTGTATTTGAACATACAAACTACCGCTTTTGAAATGCATTTTTACTTCTTTTTAGTTTAATTTTATACATCATTCAAGTGAATTGCTTCTTAAGCTACTGGGGCAAAATTGCACTATACAGATTTTTGCATATTCCTGTTAGAACACTCTGAAAATGGTCCAATCAGGTCAGAGAAATGACACTAAACCTTTGTATAGGTGTATATTATATATACTGATGTTATATTTGTGTCATATTTATCTGTTGTCACTGATTTTACATATAAAGTGGTGCTCAGGAGTCTGTGTTGCAGTCAGAGTCAGTATGATTCTCTCTGTCTCTCTTTTTCACACACACACACACACACACACACACACACACACACACACACACACACACACACGTAAGCTCTCTGTTCTGAATGTCACTCGTTAGTGAGGTGTGTTGTGGCGTGGAAATGTTCTGTTCACAGCAATTTAGCGGCACTGTCACACACATATCTAATAGCCTCCGACAGACCACACATGTGCACTCATGCATGAACAGGTTCAAACGTCTGCACACACACATGCAACAAGGTCACACACACACACACACACACACACACATTAATCTTGCGTCAGGCAGTCCTGACTCATAAAACCTTAGAAGACAAATTGACAGTGCTTATCTGTATGTGTGTGTGTGTATATGTGCACTTTTGTATCTTTGATAGATAGTGAGTGGAAGGTTAAATTGTTTGTGACTGATTGATGCATGCATTCGTGTGTGTACACATTTATTGTGTCACTGGAATTGAAAGACTGATGTGTCACTGGTGTGTGTGTGTGTGTGTGTGTGTGATGTAAACAATAATGACTGGACCAGCTATCTCTGTAAACCACAACTTCTCATCATCCTGAATGTAAGAACCAAAACTGAAGATCAGTTTTCCCTCAAGAAGTTTAAGAGCTCAAGTAGCAAAGCTGTGGTCAGTTTCACATCATTTTCTGCCTCTCAGTGTGCTGTACAGGCAGTGTGCAGGCTGATCACTTGGTTTTTAATATGTGGCCAGACACCTAAACACACACACACACACACACTCACACACACACACACACACATAGGCTCATCCGCCTGGGGCGATGATGGAACTGCACCATGGAAATAGAAGATAAACTAGTTCTTCCTTCCACATACAGAGGAAGAGTAACACTCTGGAGAGGACAAGGATCTCAGCAGAGACAGAGCTGAGCCGCTGCAGTCACTGCGCAATCACAGTGTGCCTTCTGAATGGACTCCAGTCACACAGGAGATTTGAGCCAATCAGTCTTGAGGAGAGTCTCATGGAGAAACTTTCAGTTTCTTCAATAACATTAACCTAAAAATGACAAACCAGAGGGGGAACATCCAGTACTGTGTATATGCCTTAATATAAATAATAGATGGATCAAACTAGGGAAATGTATATGTATATGTAGGTAATCAACAGCTTCTCATGGTCCTGTAGGACAATGACCCAGCACATTCATACAGGGAGGGAAGAGGACAAAAAGGATCAAGGTCACAGAGGGCGCTAGAGCGACTCTGTAAGGAGAACCAATGTGGTCTTCTGGCCTCAGTAAACCTTACAGAAGATGAACATGCCATTACTGTAGTGATTTCCTAAGCAGGCATTCAAGAATGAGATTAGTAATCTCACTGTGCAATCCTGTGACAAACAATGGGATGAATTTTAATAGAGGCTGTCAATAAAAAGGGCACCAGCAAGAAGCCATTCATAAAAAAATCCACTAAAGCTTTTAGCCCAGCATCCGCCCATAAAGAAAGACCCGTCAAACTGCCTTAGCAACGTTAACACTCTTTGAGGCGACGGATAAAACATCTGTAACTCACTCTCGCTGAGTTCCTTGTTCTTGCGGCCGCTGGATCCTTTCTTCAGCACGTTCTTTCCGGAGCTAAACAAGTTGCTGAGCTCGTCCAGCGGGCTCGTCGGCGTGCGGCAGCCACGCCCTCCTGACCCCGAACTGGAGCCGCCTGACCCCGCCGACGCCGTGGAGACGTTCTGCATTGAGCCGCCGTGAGCGGAGGAGGAGATGGAGAGGCTCCGGGCGTCGCGTGTGCCCTGTGGGCCTCCGGAGGTGCTGCGCGGGATGGTGCCTGTCAGCAGGGAGTCGTACGGGGGTGGGCGCTTGAGGCTGAGCGGGGTCAGTGCCCGGCCCATGCTCACGGGCGAGGGGCAAGCAGAGTGGCTTCGGGGGTAGCCGTGGGCGGCTGCTGCTCCCCCGCTCTTATAGAGCGCCGAGGGCAAGGGCGGGGCTGAGGAGCGCCCCGACACTGTGATCGTCTGGGCGGACGACGGGTCTTTGCCATCTGACGACTTCTTGTGGTGGTGGTGGTGGTGATGGTGGTGGTGGTGCTGTTGGTGGTGCTGGCCCGAAGACTGCTGAGCTAGCAAAGGCCCTGGGTCACCGGCTGTTGGCGACGCGCCAGGCTTCCCGTAGCCGACGTTCTCCAGCATGGGGAGTTTGGTGACATCTAGTGGCGTGAGGGGGGATTCGTCTGAGTTTGGGGAGCACTGGGCAGGTGCTGGAGGGAACACCAGCAGGGGGGGACGGTGAGTCAGCAGGTTAGGAAAAGGCGCAGGGATGTCACAAAATGAGCCACGAGGAGTCGCGGGGCGTGTCAGTTCAACATCAGGAATAGGCACGGGACAGGGCTCCCAGCGTGTCTGGGCATGCTCAGTAGCAGGCAGAGCTACTTCTTCATAGGTTGGGTATTTCATCTCCTCGTATACGCTCTCCCCCTGATCGTCCTCTTCGTCAGCGTTACCCCCGGTGATGTGGCTAAAGTCGCGCAGGATATTCCCCACCATCTCGATGTACACAGGCTCCGCCTCCTCATCAGTGTCCAGGGCGGGGCTTTGATTCTGGGACGCAGACTTCTTCTTCTGCCTCCTAGGCAGAGAGGCTGACTTAAACTTCAGGCCGTGGCTATGGATGTAGGACTCGTCAAAGGAGGTGCTGAGCTGAGTGTTGGGGTTGCGTTTGGGCTTAGGCGGAGGCATGCGACGGTATTCCTCGCTGCTCGGCCGGCTCTGGGACCCTGCCAACAACACAGGCATTTTACTTAATGCAGTTGCACTTTTACTTCCTTACAGGGTGGTTTTTAAAATTCTTTCTTTCTTTTTTATTTTTAAAATTGACTAGTTTTTTTATTTAAATCAATCAAATGTAATTTTATTTAATTTTTTGTTGTTTTTGGCAAATACCTCCCTGAGGTGACAGATCTCAGGATGAGATCAACTTTATTAAGTCAGAATCTTGCAGAAAGCCATTTAAGGTCACAAAGGTAGTTTAAGGCCATTTAAGGTCTTACCATTAAGGTGACAGCATACTGTTTTAATGGATCTATCTGGACCTTCTCCAAGACATAGATCTATATATGCTACTCCTGAAAAAGGTGCAGCTGCACAATTGACCAACTTGTGCAAATAAGGCATAACACAACGGTTCCACTGTGACATTCTATTACACTTGTACGTTTCTCACCTGTTGGTTATGCCTGTCCTGGTATGTGATCTAAATGACTGAGTGCTATTAAATACTTCTCACCTCTCCCAGGTGCCAAGACTACAGGAAGTGTGATAGTAGCCCTGTCTTTAATCCCGCATTTCAAGGTGATTCCTTAAGCCCTGCAATGGGCGCAAAGTGATTTGCAACAGTAATGTGTAGGGCACAAGAAACTATATCTGCAGCCTGTGGTTCATGAAGATGGAGAGTTATAAATGACAATATATCTGCTAGTAGTGACATTACTATAATACATTATTTAGCACTTTTAGCATCTTGTAGGCAGCTATCTTTCTTGCTATGGCCTTATTGCAGTGGTAATATTGATAATGTTTGAATGTGCTATCAGCTGCTAGTGGGGCTGCAGCACATTAAATAACATTTATAGCATTTTTGTGTGTAAGTTGAGTACTAGCCAGAGATGGCAAATGACTTATGACTTGACTGGTGACTTAAGATTTGTTAAATTTAAATGGTAATGCTAGCAGCAGTACAGAACTTGTTAGTTGAGCGCTTGCAGCAAGACGGCAAGCATGCTAGATAGCTAGTTAGCCTGCAGTTGGGATACCAGGACACATCATGTTAGCTGAATGCTAGCACAACTAGTTAGACGAGTGCTGGCACCAAAACAGCACGTTAACATAATGTTAGCAGCAGGACAGAACGTGCTGAGCGCTAGTTCAAGGACAAAACGTGTTAGCGGAGCGCTAGCCCCATGACACAGCATGTTAGTTGAATGCTAGCAGCAGGACAGAATATGTTAGCTGAGCGCTAGCACCATGGCACAATTTGTTAGCTCGTAACAGCTGTGCTGTCTGCTCCATACAGAGCTGCAGACTTTATTTGAGTGCCACTGAGCTTGTGTTTTATTTATCTCTGTCCCCTGAGAACTTTACAACTGCTGTGACTTAGTGACGTTGGGTGTGTGTGTATGGTAACACAAATTAATGTGGTATGCCTAAGAAAAGTATGATAAATAACTAACTAACCTCTGATGAATTAAAGCAAGAATGAACATTCTGCTTGTGAGTAATTAATTAATTAGCTATGGTGTTACTCCTGAGAAGTCAAAACGGCTATGTTATCTGTATGTGTGTGTGTGTGTGTGTGTGTATGTGTGTGAAAGAGAGTGTGTGTGCGTGTACCTGCTCATGTAAGAGAGAGAAATTTAAAATCCTGACCCTGTGAATAAGGAAAGGAGCCTTTACCTTTACACTAAACTAATACATATGCAAATCTAAGTGCACACATGCACACAAACACACATACATACGCACACGCAAATAGAGATTGAGAAAGAGAAGCCGGGTAGAAAACTAGGCTATTTTAACTTCATGAATGAACTCGGCTCTGATTAATCAGCTGGAAGGCACACACACAGAGCTTATTTCCTCTTGGGGTTTCTCTCACATGTTCTGCGGTTCCTCTCATCTTTACATACATCAGTCTAAATGCAACCAGCCAAGGGCATTCTGACCCACCTCTCTCTTCCGCTGCAAGCAGGGGAGCATCTGAGCGTGTGCCAAATGCCCTTCCGTGCTAGTCATGGTTACCGTGGCGGCGTGGAATGTAATCCGAATGTGTTGCGTTTTGTGTGTGTGTGTGTGTGTTATGTAAATGGCATGGTTCCAAAATAAGATGAGTGATGGTAGAGCTCAGTAACACAGATTAAAGTAGGCATGAAGACATGTTCTTACTAATCCCAGAGAGAGAGAGAGAATGAGGGATGCAGTGCCACACCCTTTCAAACTGACAGAATGAGGACAAAGTAGCCGGTAGTTTCAGTCCTTCACACACACCCCCCCCAAATCTCTCACACCATGTCTTCCTACTCCAGCCATATATGTCTCTTTGCCACTTGTCTGTGCTGTAAGCTGTGTGAGTTTGATGGTTGTGACATCGGGGAGAAAATAGGGTACTATGTTCCCAAAGAGAGCAGGTACAATTCCCTCTGTCTCTCTCTATCACCCTCTCCCTCCCTCCCTCTTTCACTCACTCTCCAGAAACAGGTTCATGGTGTTCTCTGTCTGTTTATTTTACCTCTCAGGGAGCCTCTGGGCAGCTGTCATTGCTTTTGTGATGTTACTAGATATATGTTGTTGTTGTGTTTCTCTCTGGGTGTGTGTGTGTAGTGTCAACACCTAATTCCTAGAAAAACTTCCTTCATTTGTTGTGACAATATGTTCCAATTCTTATCATTTTTCACAGAAATATGCTTCACTGGCAAATTAAATTTTTCCCCTAGATGGAAAGATTCTGCCATTTCATACTTCTGCAGAGATCTGAAGAGGACTTCTTTGAAGAGGATTATTACCTTCTTCTTTGGTGTGTGGTCCTGACAACCTCAGATCAGCCAACCTCCACCGAAACTCCACACCACCCAACTCCACACCACCCAGCTCCATGACAGAACCATACCAAACTGGAACCAGCTCATTTAGTCTCGGTCTAATAAAAGCTTTTGTGCAGCTGATGGCTAAATGCATCTGCATTATTTACAATTTATATCACTCACTTTGTGTACATACAAATTCACATTTGCATGCACACACACACACACACACACACACACACACACACACACATTCATAGGAAGTTATAGCATTTGACAAAATGTGAGGAGGAAGGAAAGACCACGAAAATGGCAGAAGCGAATTTAACAGAAGCTCGATGGTTAAGAGAGGAAGGATGGAGAAGTTGAAGAGCAGAGAAACAGAAAGGCAGAGGAAAAGAGAGCGAAAACAAAAGAACAGTGGAGGAATAAGAGAAGGGGAGTGGCTAGAGCTAAAGAGAGGGAGGGGAAAGAGAGAAGGAGAAGGAAGCAGGGGAAGTAAAGAGAGAGAGAGAGATGGAGATTGTCAGTTGTTGGATCTTCCTTGAGACGGATGTTACCCTTAGTGCCAGCAAACCCCAATGGCAGAGTAAATCACACAGTGCAAACGTGTTCTCTCTCTTTAACACGCTCTATCTCTCTCTCTGCCTTGCTCACCCCTCTGTACGTGCACAAGTACACACACACACACACACATACACACACTCATAGAATGCTATGGTGCACAGACCCATAATGAATCACCCCCGCTAATCTCTCCACAGGTCATTTTGTGTGCTAGGAAAAAAACAGTCCTTATTTAATACTTTGAACTGCAACCTGACGTTTATCTGCCTCTTGCTCCACGAGGCGCTAGGTGATGGTAGCACAGTTACGCCAACCATTTCTAGAATCAGTATACTGTAGTGTGCCACAGTCTTTCTGTGCTAGTCAATAATTCCTGTTTAATTTTTTTGCTAATGTGTCTAAGAAAAGCACTTGATGTGTAACAGAAGTAGGGGTGAGATCTGTAATATAGACTGTGGTCTGGTGCAGATGAGCAGTCAATAGGCGATTCAATACGGCTAAATACACTTTCTGCTTGGGTCAGTAAGCATCCAGTGTCTTATCGAGCAAGGGCATATATTAGATAGGTACAGTTTTGAATTAGAGTACAAGTGTGAGAGGGTGTGTGGTAGTGACTTTGCATGCGTGTGATTGTGTGTGTGTGTGTGTGTGTGTGAGAGAGAGAGAGAGAGAGAATGCATATGCAGGAATTTGAGAATGTGCTTTAAAAAGCTTCTCTCTCTGAATGAAGTCCAGTGAAGCATTAATGCAGTGTAGGATACAACAGAGCTACACAAACTACCTCCAGCAGTCTGAGACTCTGTGTGTGTGTGTGTGTGTTCAGCTGTGATGGTTTGTGACTTTGTAGTTAAGATGTTGTTTGTGAACCACCATCTGTGTTCAGCTGAGATTCCATCTGAATCTATCAGTACCAATAGGGAATGAATGGTTGCCCCATTTCACAACAACACTGTGGTCACTAGGGAACCAATCACAGTCTCCTGAGAGGCCATCGTGACCAATCAGAAGAGGACAAAGAGCTGATGTCACCTTCTTTGAAAAATATTCAGTAGAAGTGAGGTGACATGTAGAGTTCTGTGTGTGTTCAGGTTTGATGATGACTTAGAATGTACATGATTGAGGAGGGAGTTAACATGTGTGTGTGTACAGTTTTGCTTTATACCATTTTACAAAGCTAATCTGATTTATTTTTCTTGTCTTCATTCAACATGGAATCTAGAGAGACAAGATTTAGAAGATTTAGAAGAGAGAGAAATGCTACATCTATGACGTTTACATGATGAGTCCACACAGATACATAGAGACAGAGAGAGAGGACAGTCAAGTGGGCTCTATATACACTCTCTATATGACCAAATACACACACTCACAAACACCTGTAAAATATATTTGTCTTGCTATTTATGAGGACCCTCACAGCATTATATCATTCAACTATGTGCATTGGTTGAAAGACACAGTTCCACTTTAAATACGTGTTTCCCATGTTCTTACTCACCGTCACCCTTGTCTGTCTCCTTCAGTCCCTTCCCGGGTCCGAGGGTTGCATTGACCGTCTCGGACGACGTGCTGAGTTTTGTGTTGGGGTCCCGTTTGGGTTTTGGTGGGGGCTGCTTGCGGAGGGTGGGGCTCCCGCCCTCTTCCTCGGCTCCGCCTACCGAGTGCAGAGACTGGGAGCGCACAGCGAAGCCCTGCCCACACGGCGCCGCCAGGCGGTCCTGCGGAGCCGGCATCGTCATGAAGCCCATGCGGAAGTGTTTGTTCGCGTAGGGCCCGCCCTCGGCCACGCCCGCCACGTCATCGCCGATCCTACAGAGATACACGTGCTGAGACGTCAAATTCGGAACTGGAGGCTCCCTTTCGTTTTTGTTGTTTTTTTTTTTTTTCCTCTGAACTTCCTGATCAGGTGATGGGCTAGACCTTAGTGCTAAGCAACTATTATAAAAAATATTGTTTATCTTTGAAAATTCAGTATTCTTTGGAATGTAAAGTTGTGATTCAAAGCAGTAAAGTAGAAATGAAGTTCAGTGGTTGTCGTTCCATCCATCCGTCCATCCATCCATCCATCCATCCACTTACCCAGCCATGCTTCCTTACTGTCATAGAGTAATACAATTCTGAGCATTTTGCCTGCATCTAAAGGGCATTTCTTTACTGACTGTCCCATCACAAATGTAGTTAGGTTCATTTTTCAGGTTATAGAGTGAAGGGGAAAGAGTGAGAGAGAAGGGTAAGATGAACAGACAGAATACTTTATAGCCACTCAGAATGATGTCACTCTTTAATGCACACACACACATACACGCACTCACACAAACACACACATATAGTATATCTTTCGCTTTGGAAAACTAATCATACTAAAGGACAGACCGGACTAATTCACAAGTAAATCACACACACAGACACACACACACACACACACATGCAGAGACCAACTAATCAGGTGGGTGGGAGAGAATGTGAGTGATGGCAGAGAGGTTGTTTTACTGTCTGCTAGACCTCACCAGTGCTCCCCATCACTGTCTCTCTCATTCTTCACTTCTGTGTGATGCATTTAGTAATCTCAGTCCCTATTCGGACGGGATTCAATTTCCATGGGTTCCTGGGGTAATTTACAGGAGCCCTTCTGTGATGTTATTTCTGCCCGGATCAGTCATGTCAGTGTTTTACTCCCTCCTCCACAGAGAAAGTGACAGGATGAATCACCTACTGTTTTCCACCCAACTCAGCGCTCGTCTGATCATTTAAATCCTGTCTGGATACAAATCTCAGTGAAAGAAAAGGTTTGTGATGGCTGCTGCTAGCTGGATTTAGTCTCCTAGCGCACCCTCCAGAATTGCTATGAAAAAAATGATTCATTTGAACAGTCACTCAACCATTTACTTAGTCTGGATGGTAAATCTTTCACTCCACATGCTGCCTGAGAGAGCCAGAGGAAAAATAAACTACAATCAATGAGATCCCTTAGCGTTCCTAAAGGGATGCTATAGCTACAATCGCAGCTACAGGTATAAATCATTGCATACTAGTTGTTTCACTTTGATAACTTATTAACCTTAATACCTGTAAATGCTTGTTTATGTAAACTTAATATAATACAATACACACTGGATTTGGGTTTAATATACAACACACTAGAAACTCGTCTGGATGAGTTTCCTCACAGAGGAGATGTGTGAAATATTTCATTACAAACATCTCCCTGATAACATTATCCAATGCAGTCGCCATGGTTAACTACATTCCCCCTGTTACATTATCGAGGTCAGTTTTCTCAAAGGCTGAGCTACTAATCAGCATGAACATAGGGGTGGGACCATATGCTTTCCTAGTCAATATGTATATCAAGTTAACAAAGGCATGGGTAGATGACCTTTAAAGCCCTAAATTGTTATGGATTAAATGTTATGTCCTTAAAGAGCCACTGGAAGACATCTCCAGCAATGTTTCCCAATGGAGAGCTCAATCAAGTTCCTTTTGTATTTTCTGGGGAATGTATGGTTTTAAAAAGTGTGGGGCTCTGGGGAAGTGTGGTGTTAAAAAAATATTAATAAATCTTCTCTCTGTTTAACACATTTCATTGCAATCTACTTCTGTGTACGTCTGTGAATTTCACTGCAATACTCACTGTGTACTTCACTGTATTTATATATTTATATATGTGAATATATGAATAACTTTCCAGGAAGCACAGCTACCTGTTTATCTGAAGGTTTCCAAAGAAACCAGGCATTTCAGTGTGTGTATGTTCAAATCATGCTCAAAACAGCAGACTTCATCACTTCATCACTGCCGTAGCAACAACTGGCAATGCAGACGGATGCGTTTACGCCACGTACATTAACATTATGCAACGTCTTGCCACTGGAAATAATAAATCCCTCATTATGACAGGCCAGAGTTGTTCAACGAAACAAACAGTAAGACCTCTCTTGGTTTTTCTAATGTAAAGCTGAAGAGATACGATAGGCAACACCTGCAGTAATGCGTGAGGAGGAATGGGAAATGCTAACATTTGTGCTAATTATTATTTTAATGGTTGTTTTAATCATTTTTAGCTCATCCAGAGTAGATGTACAGTCCAACAGTTATTATCTTACTGGTCATTTATCTCACTCTTTCTGAGCATGTCTTTGATGTTTTTCTCATCTGTAGAAGATCAGTGGAAGATCCATAAAAAGGGTTCCAGTCTCTGTATCATCCCAGAGGGTTTTGAGGTGTTTTAGTATAATATTAGCCACTGTTCTTTTGTAGGATGATAAGTGAGCACCAAAAGAATTCTTTTCTCAACAGTAGATTGTTTATAGGTCGGTGCATCTGTTTTCTGAACAGATAAAATCTGAACAAAGGTATAATCTATCACTTCCTTGGTGGAACAGTCTGTCAGGTTGGGCAGGATGCAAGTGTGTAGGTGAGCTAAGTTTATTAAGGACGAATCCAGCGTCATCATCCGTAACGTAACCCAAAGTTGCAGAACCAGGGCGGTCAGACAACACACGGCAGACAAAAAAAACAAAACAGGAAACAAAGACAAACTAAATGAAACAAGAAACATAAAAAGGAGCATGGAAATGCCACAAGCATAAATAATGGTACAAAGGAAATAAGTCACAAAAGAACTAGCAGGAGATGAGATGCCTCCAAAGACCAACAACTAGACAGGGAGACGGGGGGTGATAAAGACATGTGGTAATGAACAAAAACAAGAAGGCTGGATCCAGTGAAGGGCTAGAACATACATGACAAAGGGCGTAACCAGGAAGAAAACCAAAACAAAGAGGCACATGGCTAGTTGCTATGGGAACCGCGATGCCAGAGGAGGGGAAGCGTGACACTAAGGAAATCCACAGTTGTGAAAATATCCACATATTTCCATAAATTTCTGGAGCAAGTCTCCATTGTCACTGCAAATGCAAAGGAGCTTCTGAGGCAACCCGGCACTTACTAGTAGGATGTGAGATACTGACAGGGAATACAGACACTGTAAGAGACACAACCAAGTGGCAGGAATCATATACACGGACATAAGCAAGAGCATTTGAGCTGGACACCCCCAAATCCAAATGGAAGGAAGCACAGAGAGTGGTGGAGAACAAGGTTAAGATCCTGTGGATCCTTGTGCATCTAAAATCCAGATCCAGACAGATAAGGAAGTAGTGGCAAACCAACCAGACATAGTGATAGTTGATAAGATATAGGATGTGGCAGGTCCCAGGTGATTGAAACATCCAAACCAAGGAACATGAAAAGCTGGAGAAAGGCAAGGTACTGAAAGGAGAAAGAGTGAGAATGTATACGTTAACACCAGGGTTATCCCAGTGGTGGTAAGGGATGGGGGACCCCTATGCTGGAGAAGTAGCTCCAAAATTAACCTTATAAACACCAGGTTAGTTATTTAGTTTCTTTCATTTAGTAACTATTATGAATTTTTCAGCAATGTTTAAACTAATATGAAATTAATGCAGTCATCTCAGTGAGGCCAGAGTGGGTTCTAAAGGAAAATTGCCAATATGTCAATATGCCTTGTGTTCTAATATGTTACTTTTATGTGGAAAAACAGGTCATGTTCTGCAAATGTTCTAAAATCTGATCTAAAATGCTTTAAAGTTGTAAATAAGATTCAGACCAAAGGGGTGATTTCTGAGTGTGAGTCAGAGGGCTGAGTTCTGAGTGTGAGTCAGAGGGGTGAGTTCTGAGTGTGAGTCAGAGGGCTGA
>JAOYMR010000012.1:8828131-8841580 GCA_025802075.1 Tenebrosternarchus preto | reverse complement strand
TCTGATGGGAAACATTATGTTCGTTGACAAACTGGGGAAAGACTGAACCCAAAGTGTGTAAAGAAGTCAGTGAAAGGCGAAGGAGAAAGTGTCATGGTTTGAGCAATGTTTTCGGCAGCAGGAGTTGGACCTCTCGTACAGCTACATGGAAGAATGAATGCAAGTGTATATCAGAACCTTCAACAACACGTGGTTCCTTCCTTGCGTTTATCACTCAGTCAGCCAGCAATTTTCATGCAGGACAATGCCCTCTATCACACAGCAAAATGGGTAAAACAGTTCCTTGAAACTGGAAACATTAAAACAATGAAACGGGGAGCCCAGAGTGCTGATCTAAACCCAATAGAAAACCTCTAGAATGTCCTTGGTGACAAAGATATGGCCAAAAAACCCACAACAGTCACAGAACTGTGGAAGAGACTGGAAGAAGAGTGGACCAAAATCACACCAGAGCAGTGTGAAAAACTAGTGATGTCCTGTGGTTGCAGATGTGCTGAAGTCATTCAAAGCAAAGGCCTGTACACTTCCTACTGATTACTGACAACCTTCAGAAATTTATTTGTAATTTTTCTCTGTGCTAGTCATTGCTGTTCTCTAATTATGATCATCACGTTTTTGGCAAAATAAAGGTTTCATGTCGATATACTTTGGTTATTTTGTAAAACACTGTTCTAGTGCCATGGTGTACCCCTTATAAAAAAACCTTCAAATGTTGATCAATATAGATTACGTTATTTCGGAAAAAATCAAGTGTTCATACACTGTTCTCTAATTTTGATCTCCAGTGTATGTGTCGCGCTTCAGTGAACTGTGGGTCTGGAAGTTCAGTAACGCACAGAGGTAACATTATCGACGTAATAAACGCGCACAGTGTTTTAAGCAAAGGTAACGTTGTCGACGTAATAAAAGCTAGCATTTATTTTTAAATGAATAACTTACATTTTAAGAGTGTTTTTTTAACACTGTTATGCTAAACTGGAAATATGTAATGTATTGAATATTCTTCTTATGCTTAAAGTTGACAAAGATAAAGATAGATTTTTTTTTCTCATTACGTGGTTACTCGATGTCTGGTCACAAAGTAGGTCCAGGAAAATGGAAAGGTCCCCTCCGCATATTCATTTATAGCTACACCCTCACCAAGCACACTGAATTTTGTATTAGGATTTTGATGACTTGTTATCCTGACAAGCCTTCAGAGATTAATGTGTAGCTTGGAATGGAGCTAAGGACCGAAATGTTATTTTATTGGGACGTTTATGGTCCGAGGCTACGCCTGTTTCCCGGCTGTCTGTTCGCTAAACCACGTATCTCATCGTAGTTTCCCCGTTGTCTACTATCGCATTAGGTCGACGACTTCAACACATGTTAATGTAGCCCAGGCGGTTAAGTTGGCCTCGCATTATTTTACGGAATTCCTCGTAAAAAAGTAGTTTTTACGATCAAGTCAGTTAACCTAGATCGTATTGCGTTATTCGTGATATTCCCCCGGTCGGGAACTGAAGCTCATCACACTGTCCGCTCTTTCGGGAACCCAGTGCTAAATCATTCCGATCGAGTGTCCAGATCGATTAGTCGTTAGGTCTAGTCGAGCAGGAATCCGCGGTGATGAGAAAGTCAATTGAAATGGATGAGCACGGGTCTGTAACTAAAGCTGGTGTACCTCCCTCGCGCGTGGTGCTTAAGGATAAACGACTGCCCGCTGAGCTACAACAGCCACTCAGAGGTCTATAAATATGTCCACGGGTTGTCTGAAGAGGGCATCGTAAGCTGTGTTGATAGCCAGTTGCCGGGAAACACGCTTGCAAATGGACAATTCTCTTCAAATACCTGTCAATCAAGGAACCCGTAACGGCCCACCGAGCTGCAACAGTTGGCATGATTTATTCTGATCCTTCTACTTTAGCAGTAAACAAGATCGCTCTTTAATTCTAGCACGCCAAACGTTTGGATCGCTTACCTTTTTACGCACAGAAGAAAACGATATAGCCTACATTTTGTCTGTATGTTGGCTTATCGGTCTATGAAATTATGTTCAACAATTGTTTTGCATTGTGCTTTTACAATTATGTCACTAGGTGGCAGTAAAACACCAGTTATTATGCTATTCACTTAACGGGCGATTTTTTTATTAGGACGTATGTGATGGACAGTTTCACTACAGAGAAACATTTGGTCTGTGCGTTAAGAAACTATGTTGTTTGCTTTAACCACCTGTGTTAAAAGCTGAAGAACGACTTATTTTTTTCTGGTCTCACCGCTTAAACTAACCCCTGGAAAACCCGTGCTCATGTTCTGTGTTTGGAATTGTTCTACAACTGCACAGTTACCACTTATAGGTTACCTGTCATTTGGTCGTTTGGTTGTTTTCAGACATTACAGAGAAAGTTTCCCCCCTCCAAGAGTTTTACGTTTCTCGTTCGGCACTCTGTCAGTTGCTAAATGTTTGCTGAGGTTACATAAGTGACTTGAGCGTTCCTCCTGAATTTCGGTAGCCTACATACCACACAGTATTGAGTGTCCATTAACTGGCCAACAATAGGCTGTGTTTGATCAACATCTCAAAACGGTCATGGCGTTTTTTGTCTTATATACAAAACAACCGGTTTTGACTAGGGTTTCGCACTGACCACTAACATTTATAGCAAGCACGCTATAGTTTAGCGCGGGGAAATACACATGCCTTCACAGTCAAACCATCAAACCATTATTCTTGTGATAAGCTTGATATCCAAAGGTCTTCAATCTGTTTTCTCGAATGAGTCGTGGTCTCGCGCACATTTCCCACGCGACTCCCACTCTCGTGCTACAAAATGGCATAAAATTCTGTCTTGGCTTTGTTACAGGCACTTCAATTAGCCTAGCCAATCCCTTTTTACTCACTCGCTCAAAGTGAGCAATAGCCTACACAACATATGAATGAATCAGATTTATTATGGAATAGTGACGGAACGTGGTCGAGCAACGAACGTGCTTTATCAGCAAACAATCTCTCACTTCAGACGGTTTTAATGAGTTTTTTTTTTTCATTAGATCTCTTAGAATTTTATTTTTTCCCCTTCCGCTCTTCCAGATTGAATTTAATCGAAGGACTGAGGGTCACATTTCTGACTGTTCAGCGTCTCGTAACACAAATTATTTTAGCACAGTTGGTGTCCGTTTTCTTGTATGATGATTCTCTCTATTTAATAATTAGGCAACGTACGTCACTGAATAAGATATTAAAACCGAATTCAAATGCTTTAATAATACCGATGTGAGGACAGGCGCAAAGCTACCGGCATTCCGTTAAATTAGAACATCATAATTCATTTGATATTGTGGGAAGTTTGTCGTTCTTTATGTAGGACTATTCTTTCCGGTTGCAGGGAACTGTTTCCAGAAATGAATAGCTAGCTGGCAATTCAGGAAGTCTTAAAACCCCGATGTGACATTACTAACGTTTTTTATTAAAGCCATTTTCATTCGCCAGTGATTTTAAAGTAATCATACGTTGTTGCTATTGGACACTAAGTCTCTCCACAAAATATATCTAAACACTCCTTGTCATCTCTTTAGGCTGTTTTCCAGAAGTCCCAGTTGATGGAACTTGGACTGAACTCGACACTACAATATTAAACTTGCAGTTGAAAAGTAAACGTTGGCATTAGCAATGATTTTTTACGTTTTGCAATAGGCAAACTACAATGTACTGTATGAACATTGCGCACCATAGCTTTCTGCTTTCTGCCGTAGACTACTGCGGTTGCGGAATGTTTCCGCTTGTTAGAGGAGGAAAGGCTGGGCAGAGTGAGTCGCAGCGCCCCGCGGACCGTTGGCAGACTTAACGGATGTAAGAAGTTATCCGTGCTCGCACGGCTTCCCTTTGCACGCGCCTCCTCGGTGGCACTGCTCGCGGGGAACCGTTACTTTCTTGCTTTCCCTCTCTGAGATTCGCTGCGCGGTATTATGAATGATGCAGAATTAAATTGTCTTGGGGAAGGGATGCCAACATCATGTTAATTAAATGACCGCGGTGAACAGTCGTTAAAACGTTAAAAATAATGCTCAGACGCTCAGCACATTTTCATCTTTTTTCTCGGCATTTTACCCCCTAAAATATTATAGTTTCAATGCGGAATTACCATATTATTATTATTATTATTATTATTATTATTATTATTATTATTATTATTATTATTGTTGTTGTTGTTGTTGTTGTTGTTATTATTATTATTACAGATGATTGCAGAAAATGTTATTTACTATCTAGGCCTTCTTAAATATGGAATGTTTCAATATTTGATTATAATACATTATTTATACTAACATTTGTATCCTTTCAGTACTGTTTTTATTTTTTGATTTTATATTATTTGATTTCATGAGACAGACGACAGGATGTAGCATTGATAAATATCCCTGTTGATCACTTGATTGATTACCTCGCGCAAAGGTCACGCGGGCGCGCAGTAATTTCCTAGTGCCCGCGGCTCCCTTTTCACTTTCAGCCTGGCTCGAGAGCCCCGACATTACAAATTATGGCTTTATTTTAACTCTTCCCGTGCCACCTTAACTTCACACAAGGTGTCCCAAAAATTAAGTGTCGTGTTTTGCACGGAACGACGGGCAATTGTTATGATGTTTGTTTGTTAGAACTAAAATAAAGCAAATGCAAACTGCACAATCTGTTTTTATAGGGTTAAATCCGAATCATAGGACAAGCAAATAATTTAGCTGTACTAGCAAAAAGGTCCTGAACCCAATTAATATCCAATAATTACAGCCTACGGGGTCTCGACAGATCTTCACACCAGTCCGCTAGCTACGCGATCTCTACCCGTCTGGGTCAAGGTATCGTAATAAAGTATGTATTGTAGAAAGTAAGTACGCCGGCGGTCGTGAGTTATTGCGTCGAATGAAAGAGAACTGTTTCCATTTAGGCTAATGGGCGCAAGACGTACCCGGGCAGTGCTGCTACCTCCTGTACCCGCCTTTCATGTCAGCTTGGAGTAGAAACTCTCTCTCTCTCTCTCTCTCTCTCTCTCTCTCTCTCTCTCTCTCTCTCTCTCCTTTCTCTTTATTTTGTTGTTGAGGTTATTGTTGAGCCGATGGCGGTGCACACTTTCTTTTATATAATAATTTAGAATGAGGAGAAATAACACGAAATTATTTGGTGCTCGTTAAACGTGAAACAAACGCCATCACATTATTTGACCGTTTGCCATTACTAGAGTAAAATACAGGTTTAAAAAACAATAAAGATCTAAGCTACTTAAACCTGGATAGAATGATGTCTGTCATAGCCCATAAGGTTATTCTGAAATAAGAAATAATAAACTAACAGTAATAATAATTTGCTCTTCAGGCCGTGAGATATTATGCCAGTGTAAAACAATATTTTTCCTTGACCGGCTTGAAAACGAACTGCAGTTAACATGCACGACAATTTTATAACAAGTAAACTTTTTTTCGTGCTTGTCAGACAGAGGAGGCTGTTGTCCGCTGGTGCAGAGCTCAATCCCCGGTTCGCCCGTTTGCTGTTCATGCATAATGATCTCAGCTGCATTGGATCCATTTTACAAATACTTCGGAATCAATACTGCGCGCGGGGACAACGCGACCTTTTAAAAGGTTCATGGACAAGGTCAGCATGATGTCATGCGCTTCTAATTAACCAGCAATTAACTTAATGACCCTCGAGGAGGTACAACAAACACACAAGTATTATCGCTACAGCTGAAATACAAATGTGTATGTATTTTTAAAGAGCGAATATTACTTAGTAAACTAATTTATGTGTGCTGATGCTACATTTTGTTGGCACATGTATTATAGTGACTGTTAAAAGGAGATTCCTGTTGTAGTCCCTGAAGGTAATTTGAATGGCGGAAATATTGCCATTATAAGTTTTTGCTAAAATGTGAATTAGCGCACTCTTTTAACACGAACCATTAAGGAAGTGATTTCAAATGTAGCATATCAATCGAATCCGCTGGCCCCTATGAAATGCATCCCCTAATCATTAAACGTTTAGAACAAAATGTTACACACCTAAAAAATCATTTAGTGCTTCCAGACTTTAAAGCGAACAAGGGTTCACTCCGCGAGTAATGGAATGTAGCCTGCGAGAGCCCATTGTAAGGGACATTTATTCAGGGAGAGCGAGCCCACTTCACAAATTAATAATTGTCACGACCGCAGAAAAAAAGTCAACGAGTAGCTCTCGGTTCCGACTGCCCACGCTTCGGCCGAGGGAGGGGGCATGTGAAAGTTTTCATCCGTTCTTCAGTATTCATAATGATAGTCAAATCCCAATTAAAGTGCATAAAAGATTTTAATGGAAGCGTTTTACATTAGTGATTTTCCCGAACAGTGATTAATGCGTCTTCATTTAAAACACAATAGCTGGGCCGTTGTGGACGCTCGAGACTACTTCATTGTAATTAATGCCTCCGGTTCCGCGTGGACACGAGGGTCGCGGACGCCTTCGTCTCGAGCCTACTGATCTCTGAAGATCTGACACGAGTGGGATCTCGCTTCTATCGTCATCTGACAAGATCGGTAATAGCGGGTGATAAATCGTTCCAAACTTTTTTTTGGCGATGCTGGCAGCACTGAGCTGTGCGCATGTGCGAAGGTGTCTAAACTGACAATGCTGGAGAGATAGCGCGTCTGGATTGAGAATCAGAGAGAAAAGGACAGGGGGAAAAGAAAAAGACGGAAAAGATTCAAGAAAGATTCCAACAAAGCCACGCCGAAAGACTGGCATCATGAGGTCCAAAAGCAGGGCAAGAAAACTGGCCACTGGTAGGTGCAAAATCTCCTTTTTCAAAATCTTTTCAAACTGCCATCTTGTACATCTGTATCGCGCATATCAACGCTTTCGTTTCTAAACACAACCTGTGCACTTTTCGCCGCTGTCATCCTCTAGTCTCTGACGGGAGTAGTTGTGTGTAAGAGTTGAGGCGAGCTATGACGGCTTACCGCCTGCCGTTACGCAGTCAAACATTTTAAACCAAACTCCGAAAGTTACGTATGTAGTGCAGAAACTTCAGGAATTGCTTGTTGGAAGTATCGTTGTCGTTACAAATGGTTTCGAGTCCTTGTCTAAAAAGCGTTTCCCGGTTTAGCAACATCGTTTTCTGCACGTTAAGAGGCTTCGGTCACATCAGCTTGCAGCCGCGACTTCAAAAAGACAGCTGCCTAGAGCTGACAACGGAAAAGCACTAGCAAAACTCAGGCGCACGCTTTTAAATGCAAACAGGTAGCTTACAGCTGAGATTACAGCTCGCGCACAAAGATAAAATATTAAATTGAGCACATGCTGTATGGTGTCAGATGCAGTTAAATTAATCTCACTTTGCCACCGTCAGAATTTTCTTTTATTTTAGCAACTGATAAAATCGATTGTGCAACAAGTGAGCAAATCCTCTTATATATTTTGTTCTGGCACGAAATGCCTGGAGAAATATTTGTTTGCGCGTGTTTGTGTGTGTGTGTACGCGAGCGCGCGTGCCTGCGTGAGTGTGTGTGCATTCATTCCTGTGATATAATTTTTAAACGCATGAATTTAATTATTTTGTTTCATTAAGGGAGGCCTGGGGCACCATCGCCGTGCGCATGTGTTTACCACGCCATCATACACCTCAAACTCAGAATCTCAACATCAAGTAGTCACTAATAAGTTTTTTCCGCTCTTCTTATTGGTATTGCTTGTGTCGAATGAATGCCTCTCGGGTCTTTGAATACCCCCCCCCACCCACCCACCCCTCATCAACAACACTCTCCACCCCACTGAGCTGCTAACTTTCAGATTTGAGTAATTTTCTTTTTACTGTTTTTCCAATAAAGTGTCATTATGGTATATGGAAACCTACGTAAATAAGGCTGCAATTCTGTGCTGATGTAAAGAACCAAAATGCCACTTCTCTCCAGGTTCGTTACAGTTTAAACAATCAATGACTCAATGTTTCTTTTACATACATATACATATTTATGTGTTTATTTATTCTACATTAGCAAAAAAATAATAAACAAACAAACACAGTGTTGTTAAGAAAACTATGAACAGTAAAGTCTGGACTGGGGTCAGAGAAAGTCAGTGAAGACGGAGACTAAACGAGGGAAACAAAGATCATTTTGCTCTTTTGAATTATAGTTTCCTTTCTTGTCGAAAACAACACCGTGGGGAAGACACAGTGCGCCCCGTCTGGACGGAGGCAGCTGGGGTCGCGCTAGTGTTATCCGCTCAATAAACTTGCTCTCTAGCCCTATGCCCTGCCATTGTATGGTGAGTGGATTTTTCTGCGCACACCAGCAACTTGTCAAGAAACGCGCTCGAGCGCGCGCGCGCGTACACTCGAGTCGAGTCCTTCGCTGTACGCCGCCTCGCAGCTACGCCTGATCACAGAGCTCTACGTTTTGGAGGAGAAAGTGATGTATACCGGAGAGAGCTGTTACACAAGCGATGGTCCATCTTCGCTCACCTTGGTCACACGAATCGAGAAACACATCATTGTTTATCCAGGCCTTAGTATAGCATAAGTTAGCAAAACATTTCCCCTTTCTTTATGACATTTATTTACAGACATATGTTAAATTATGTAGGCCCATGCGCACGTTTTTAATAACAGCGTACAGCATTTTTTTTTACGGAAGTTTGGCTCAGAATTACATGTGTGGTAGCCAATTCTACCTTATTGACGTTATAACATGAAAAGAAATATGAGAACAAACATGTGAAGATACACTGCAGACTAATCACAGGCCAGACGCCCTACGGCTCATTTCACCTAAGCTAAATTATTTAACAGGGGGAAATAACAGGAGTGAATTATGGGTTTTTGTACAGGGTTTTGGAGGGTGATTTGTTTGCGGTCACTTTGGCCTAGTAGTTTGTTACCTAGCGCCCGAGTTCTCGTGGCACAGCTACAAAGAGCAATATTCTAGCTCTACAGTTTACTCGGCGCGTACGAGACCCGTTCCCATAATGCGATGAAAAAGTGAAGAAATGCATTTACTGCAATTGTTGGACAAATTGGTTTGGTGTGTGTGTGTGTGTGTGAGAGAGAGAGAGAGAGAGAGAGAGTGAGGACATTGCCATTTTTGTTTTAAGTCTAGTAGGGATTTAAGAGCCCGTTATGTGCGGTCGTTGTGGATCTAAAAATAAAACTCAAAAGACAGAGTAAGAAATTGGCCGGGGTAGCCGAGACCGGTCTGCCCTCTCAGGCAGATATCATACAATCTGAGAATAGCGGGATAATTTGGGGAGTTTTAGGCAAAAGATTATTATTTACTCAAGATGTAAGAGAAAGATTTTCTACCTATTGACTCAAGAGGAGAGAATGTTCTGGCTTGCACTGACCGCGCGGGTCCCGCGAGACCCTGGTCGCTCTGGCTGCGCGCCAGCCCCTGCACAATGTCAACATTGAATATTTAAATTCCCAGACTCCTCATAACGGGACCCGTCTGCCGGTAAACGCGCCTAGTGTGCGGGTAGGAGTGGGCTATAGCTTTCGTTAAATAAAATGAGGGGGGTTGGACCTCTCCGTGTGGCCACCGTCGCGCGCTCACCGCACATCAGTCTGCCTGCGCTGCTGTTATGTGATGTGAGAGTGGCAGGAAGGTAATAAAACGTGCGTGCGTGCGTGCGTGCTTGTGTATGTGTGGACGCGCTATGTGTGGACGCGCGCATTAAGGAACAGGGCATGTTTTGTGGATTTGGCCAGCACCGCCGGACGTTTCACCGGGCAGTGCAGCAGGTCTAAGTTGTAAAGCCTCTTCGCACGCCATGCTAACTACCCCGCACTCTGCAACTCTGCACGTAGAGGGCAAAACCCTTACAGAATGCGAAACACACCGATGTCCGCAACGAACAGTGTGTTTTACGGTATAGACTAGGCCTTCCAAATAAAAATTGTGACAAATTCACCTACAGATCAAACTCAGCACAGCACATCAATTGAAAGCTATATACGATTCACTTGTCTTAAAACTGTAGTTAATTCAATTACTTCACCCTCTATACTCCCAAATTTGCCTAAGAAATGAACATTTCATACGATAATTCTGACAAATTCTGACTTCTACCTCAAAATAGGTTAGATTTAGACTAGAGATTATGTGGGTTTTGGACTACAGTCTGTTATCATAGTTATTTAGGAGTGTGCAATCTTCGGCACCATTCCACCTCGGATGCAGTTAATCACGGCCCCTTACGGCAAAATATGACTGAAACGCTGTGGTAAAATGACTTTAATCAGATTGCATGCGAGCCAAGAGAAAATCTTTGGCTGGGGCGATTTGGAAAATCAATAAGAATTTAGTAGGTTATAGTGCAATATCACTCAATCGAACTGGAGCTAGTATTACGTCTGTTTACAGTCTTTTCTGTTTACAGAAATATTTCACACATATTTTTCCCGAATTTTGTATTTTTATTTCGTGTATGTTTTCTGCTAGGAAGGCTGACATAAATTCTTGACGAAAATAATTTTGCACAAAACCTGGGATTCTTTTGATTTTGTTGATTTTTTTTGTTTGTTCTGCAGACCAATCCTAATTGTTTGATCTATAAGTTGATGATAATTACGTTTGAAAAGCTGCACATGTTAAGCAGGTCTTCATCGTCTCGGCTTTAATAGTTTCATCAGCTTCACGCCACGTCTTTGTTTTGACTTTGATATGGCTCGGTTCACAGTAAAAGTGTCCAAACAACGGAAAATCAGCTCGAGTCGAAGAAAAAAAAGGCAGACTTGAAACGTAACAATGTGACATTCCGCGTGAGTGAAGTGTGTGAAAAGCGCTCCCCTCCTCTTGTGCGCGCATTCTCTTCGCCTGTCAGCGCGCGCCTCGTCCGTTTCTCTCCGCCGAGGCGCGTTCTGCATTGTGCAATGAGCCGTGCTGCGTCTCGCGTCCGCTGCTCCGGGCTCATTATCAAGCCTATTCAGAACGGGGTTAATGGATCGGGCCATTTAGAGGCGCGAGTACGATGAGAAGGGGACCCTATTAAACGGCCGTTGTCGCGGGGAAGCCCTGCGTAGAACTCTCCGCATCGCTAAACCTTCGGTTAACCAATGACCTCGAATTTTTATCGACGATGAACCGTGGCCAAAATGAAACATTTCACTGGATCACTAGAAGGAGATTTGGGGGTGGAGGGGAGGGGGCAGGTGGTTATCATCGGTTCGCAGTTTGTGAAAAGTTTACAATATTAATATCTCTTGTTCTTACTTCTTAATAAGTACTGACCCATACTTTTTCTTCACTTACACAATGTTTTGGAGTTCTTGACTCTGGTTTGGTGTTTGGTCAAACCTCGAAGTAGAAGTTAAACGACTTCGAGTCCAGATGTACAGACGGTTAGATGCCTATTCCTAATACTAAATGCAGACTGTAGAGCTAATTAATCAGTAATTATTTAATTCTCTGGTGGAAGTAAAGACCATAGCTAAGCCACTGCTGAAAACAGTCCAGCCTGTTCTATTTCCAATTGCTATTTGTGTGTGACAGAGTGGGTTGTGGTGCTCTGTGGGTTGTGATAATGATGGATCACATGTTCTGAAGGGTTTGATTGATCAGACAGAAGCTGCTGGGTTTGGTCAAGAGGTCTGATTATGTCCTGGGAATTCACCTCAGATTTTTTTTTGGTGATTGAGACAGACAGAGAGAGAAAGAAGGAGAGAAAGAGAGAGAAAGAGAGAGAGAGAGAAAAACTGGGGGTGTAGATGACAGTGACACAGTTCCCCTCATCCATCAATGCCCCCATGCCCCTATTCTCTCTTTCTCTCTCTCTGTCTTGTTCCCTGTCTATTTTGCTCCCTCTCTCCTCCTCTCCCTCTTTTCCCGTGTGTGTGTGCACATGTGTGTGTGTGTGTGTGTGTGCACATGTGTGTGTGTTAATGTCTTAATGAGAGGGAGTTTGAGTATCTGAGAGTAGACTGAAGTGGCCAGGTCAACTATTTATTTATTTGCTGCTCAGAGATTGGTCAGAGGTCAGGTCATATGGCTGTTTATTTGGGGATTTGATTGGTGTGACTAATAGCCCTTGTGGCCCTAAGGGAATTCTGGGGGATGTAGTTCAACCTCTCTAATCCTCTTCTACAAGCAGCAGGTTCTATGTTGGTTGTTGGAGTCAACATTCATTTGGTTTGAGGCTGGTACAGTTTGCTAATCAGCAGTGTGAATAAATCAGGTCAAGCCAACAACAGTGTCTTTTTTTATAGTCACCTGATCGACATTAAGTGCTCTCTTTACTGACCAGAAACGCATCCTGCATGTTGTTCTCAGGTAACTGCAGGTAACAACGTATGGTGAAATGGATATTGAGGTATGAGAGGATTCTGATGAGAAAGATACGGATGAGAGACATTAATGCTCAACAGAGAGAGAGAGAGAGAGAGAACCACAAACTATAAATGTAAGTGTTGTGTGTGTGTGTGTGTGTGTATGGGAACGTATGTGACCATATCCATCAATTTCAGCAGCTTTGTCCAAGAACCACACTGAGTGTTATACATTTCTGCAAAAAGGATCATCTCAGCTTCATGAGGGTCTGTGGAGAGACTGAGTTTCTGCTCCAGCCAGGAGGCTAGACGTTCTGCTCTGTACAGTGTGAGAATTGTGTGTGTGTGTGTGTGTATGTGTATGTGTGTATGTTTGTGTACGTGTGTGTGTCTGTGCCTGAGTGTGTATGTGTGTGAGGGAGGCATGGGAACCTTTCAGTTGTGTTTACCACAGGGAAAGCAGTACCAGTTCAGAACAATGAGTTTACCCTCTCCCTGTTCTGGGCCCTAAGGTCAGAAAGGCTCTGATAGAGATATGCGCTCATACACACACACACACACACACACACACACACACACACACACACACAGCTCGCCCAGGGTGAGTGCCAAGGTTGAGGTCATTATCTACATATGGACTCAAAAACGAAACATTTTTTTCGAACACTGTGTATGATATTGTGTATGTGTGTGAGAAAGAGAGTGAGTGTATTTGTCATTACTTAATCTCACTTTGTTAATGGGTGTGTTCTTTCACTCTATTTGTTGGTTTAGGAGAAGGATGTTTGCCTCCCACACCTCATTCTTCGTGTGTGTGATTGTGTGTGTTTGTGTTTGTGTGTGTCTGCGTGCGTGCTTTTGTGTGTGTGTGCGTGCTGACTATTGGGGTTATACTCGTGTGTGTGTGTGTGTGTGTATTTGTGTGATTGTGTCGAGAGTTGAGGGATTGTATTAACCTGTTTGTACATCTACGTGCTGTAGTTCTATTGTCTGGCCTCTTTATAGCTTGGCTGCGCAGTTGAGCTACATGTATCTCGGCACAATGTGTTTGTTATTTAATAAAAATCTTACAGACTGAACCTGCTGCTGTTTCTCCCAGCAGAAAAATGAAAATTAAGATACATGCATTCCTGCATACTTTCTTTCTTTCTTTCTTTCTTTTTTCTTTCTCTATCTTTATCTC
>JAOYMR010000012.1:8745981-8759975 GCA_025802075.1 Tenebrosternarchus preto | reverse complement strand
CCCCCCCCCCCCCCCCCCCCCCCCCCCCCCCCCCCCCCCCCCCCCCCCCCCCCCCCCCCCCCCCCCCCCCCGCAGATGGAACAGCAGGTGTCTGAAATCTGACATTTTACAATGGGTGTTAAGAGGTTTTCTTGAGTTATGCGAGCACCTGTGATTTTAGCAAAGTCATTGAAATATTCACCCACTCTCCCTCACTCACACACTCACTCACCTTTACACGCATTCCTTCATGCTTTCATTCGTGCACTCAAACACGGTCACTCATATGCATGCACATTAAATGCACTTATTCATCCACTCACACACACTCATTCATACACACACTCATAAACTCATTCATACACTCACTCATACACCCAATCTTTAAAATACCCATTCATACACACACTCGGACATCTGTAAAGCTGCTTTGCGACAACGGTTGTTGTAAAAAGTGCTATATAAATACATTTTGACTTGACTCATACTTTCACAGATACACACACTCATACACTCACTCATGCACTCACACATTCATTCATTCACTCATATGTGTTATGTCATTAATAACTCACCCACATACCCAATCACTTATACACTCACTCATATACTTACTCATGTATTCACTCATTCATAAGGTCTCATTCATTCATTCATTCACTCATATGTGGTAACTCACTAATAACCCACCCATATAGCCACTCACTCATACACTCACTCACTCATACACTCACTCAAGTGCACACTCTCTTATGCTCTTAATGAAAATGTACATACATTCACACTTGTACTGAAGTGGAATTGCTTTGCAACACAAGGCTGGTAATGCTGGTTTGTGTGTGTGTATGAGTGTGTGTGTGTGTGTGTGAGAGAGAGAGAGAGAGAGAGAGAGAGCGGGAGAGAGTTAATTAAGCTTGATTAATGGTGTGTGTTTTCTCTTTGGTGACAGCTCAAAGCTGTGTTCAGCCTCGTCAAGCCCAGTGCTCACTTAGCAACACACACGCTCATCAATCACACACATGCGTGCATACACATACACACACATACACACACAAACACACACACTGAATAAGTGTTTGTGTGATCATATGTGATGGCTCCCCTCTTAACAACACACACTCTCATCAATCACACACACACACACATGCACGCACACACACACTTCCTCTTCAGCCCTCACCCTTCGTCTCTCTTCTAGTTCCCCTTTCGTTCTCTCTTTTTCCAATTCATCTCTCTCTCCTCCCCTCCTTTCTGACTTTCAGACTACATTCTCTCTGCAGCTCATGTTTTTATCTTCCGTTTTTATTTTCTTTGTTCTCTCTTTCGTTTGTATTCCCTTACTTCTCTCTCTCTCTCTCTCTCTCTCTCTCTCTCTCTCTCTCTCACTCTCTCTCTCTATCTTAGGTGTAGCCGTAGGCAATGGGGTCTGGCTGGCATGGGGTCAGCAGAGGGAATTCTGGGATCTGCGGCTCCACTCATTCATTACCCTGCTTGTTTCAGTCTGGCAGGACTGTGACAGAGTTCTATTAAGAGCTCTCACACACACACACGCACACACATAAATAAACATTCGTCTGCGCTAATATGCAGGGCAGACAAACGCGTTCAAACACATGAAGACACCCGCTCTCAGAGCTGACATGAGCGATTCTATAAGTGAAACTGAAACACACAGTAATCTATATCCCTCCTGTCCAGGGAAGCTTCTCCTCTTTCAGGAGCATTTTCTTTTCTTGAAAAAGCAGTGTCTTATACTTTAACATGTGCTTCCATAAAAGGAATAGTGTGTGCATGTATGTGTGTGCTTGTGTGTACATCTGCATGTGTGTGTGTGTCTACCAGCTTACCTGTCACTGAATCAGGTTGTTTTGCTTTCTTGGTTGTGGGTCCATTTCTCTGTTCTGCAGAACATTTGTCCAAAAAGCCAAGCTTGTCCAAGAGAAAATGCTCAAACCAATATATGAAAATAATCTGATAAATGGTGCGGCTATTAACATAGTGACTGTTAGCTACTCCTTGAAAGTCAGCTATCGTCACGTCATGGTTGCATTTTGGTTTTTGATAGTATCATGCCGATCTGATGGACTTGACCTCTAGGCAGTGTGACGGTGCTAAAAGTTACCCTCCATTGTGTTTTAATTAAGGTACTTCCATTAAAAATGTATGTAAAATTTCTAATGGAATTCTACATTTCCTTAAGTACTGGAACAACATGCTCTCTGTTTTCACAAAGCGAAATGATGATCTGTGCACTCCAGTGCTCGTACGGTCTAGAATCACTGATGCACATTGACTCGTCATCCTAGCAATCACCAGATCTATTCATGGTTTAGATTGGGTTACAGGAAATATGTGCACATACACTCATGGCCGTATTATACACCTGGAGTCCCAGGCCACTGTTCCATGGCTCAGTGTTCATGTAATGACATGCTGTATTTCTCTATGCGGTTGTGTTTTTGTGTGTGTTCATCAGCGCATGTGTGTGTGTGTGTATATGCCTTTGTTGTGTGCAAATGTGTGTGCGTATGTTTGCGTGTGTGTGTGTGTGTGTGTTTGTGTGTGAACGAGCAAGGTGAGAAGGTATGTGGCAAAAAGGTTTTTTTTCCATCAGAATGAAACTGCAGATTTAAGCATTTTTAACTATTCACAGTGAAGGCATCAGTGAGGCATTCATTTTCCTTCCTAGTCTGCACCCTGTAGCATCTGATCCTGTCAATGTTTTTGAAAAACCTGGTTAAAGTACCTGATTTAGACGCATCATAAACATAAACAGACTGGCAAACATGATGACATCATAAAAACGGGCAGTTCTGTGAAAGGCAGCACACCTGCTGTAATATATACCATCAACCCTAAATATGCTGTACGTCATAAACCTCTGACATGGGTCTAAGCCTACGCTCTAAAGATAAGACTACCACTCTGTGAATGGTCCTTGTTTACAAAAACATTACATTTTTTCCCCCCAAATTTCTATTCTGTATGTTAGTGCTGGGTACAAATTTCTACAATAGAAATAAATGGATGGATGGATGGATGGATGGATGGACGGACAGACAGATGGAAAATTAAAATAAGGAGAGATGAAAGAAGGGAGGAGAGGAGAGATGGAAGGAAAGAGCAGTTCTGTCAAACAAGCAGATATTTAGTGCCACTCCTCATGGTTCCAGCCCCATATTCATTCACACATTCAGCCGCTTTAATCTAAATACCTCTCACCCCTCCATAAACAGAGGGGGGAGGGAGTAGAAGGGTGGAGAGATAAGAATCAGAGCAGAAGCTGGACTGTGGGCATGAGATGCTGATGCAGGAAGTCATTACTTTAACATAATACTCTACTGGTCTAGTTTTTGCTAGCATATACTAATTTGTCCAGCATTCTCTCACACAGATAGAGAGTAAAAGAACACCATCATTCAGCAGCATTGCAAAATAATAATAAAAAAAATCATCATCATCATCATCGTGTTCTAACAAATACCAACCTTCATCAACAAACACGATCATCCAGTAACATCAGCAACACCACTCAGCAATACTCACAACAAACACCATCATCCACTACCATCTCTAACACCAACATTCATCAAAACATAACAAACAACATCATCCACTACCATCTCTAACACCAACATTCATCAAAACACAACAAACAACATCATCCACTACCATCTCTAACACCAACATTCATCAAAACACAACAAACACCATCATCCACTACCATCTCTAACACCAACATTCATCAAAACACAACAAACACCATCATCCACAAACCTCTTCCACAAACACCATTGTTCAACAACACCCACAGCAAACACAACATTCACCAGAATGGCATAACACAAAGGAGTATTCCCCAGTAAACAGTATTCTTCCCCAACAAGCCGAAATATTCCCCAATAAACAGAATTATTCCAATAAAGTGGAATATTCTGCAACTAAACACTAGTTCAGTATTTGCCAAAACAACAGCAATGAAACCCAAGCTGAATACCACAGGGAATGGTGTAAGAAAAAGAAAAATTTATACAGAAAGATACACACATATTGACTGGTTCTTCCTTTCTAAGAATCTTCTAAATTTCCAATGAAGCATTATGAGACTGCAAAATCATAATAATTGTTATGGCAGCACTGCTTATAGACAGTAAGTGTAAAGTCTAACATTGTTGACATTGTCTGTAAGGTCTCCATAAACTATATTGCTTTTCTGGGGGTTTGGCTAACAGATGTAATAAAGGCTTTATAACTGGTTGGTTAATATGGTGAGAGATGGTATATGTGCCTGATATGCAGTGGTGGGGAGTTGTTTTGGTGGGTATTTTAAGAACAGACAGGGTTTTGTGCAGGAGACGTGCTGGAGGTTTAACACTTCAGTATGTGTGTGTGTGTGTGTGTGTGTGTGTGTGTGTGAGAGAGAGAGAGAGAGAGAGAGCAATCAGAAGTTGTTTCCTGTCTTTCATTGGCCCAGGCCCCACTGCCTACAGCTTTTGTTTCATACCCTTTCTACCAACAGCCCTCAGGAAACTACCGTCTCACACAGAGGTCACTCTGCATGTGTGTGTGTGTGTGTGTGTGTGTGTGTGTGTGTGTGTACTTGTACATGTTTGTGAAACTTGAACACTATATAGAAACTATGACCAGAGAGGAGAGGAGAGGAGAGGAGAGGAACTGGAATGATAGACGGACTGAAAGCAGGAGGGATGAGATATTACTGATATAGAGTTGTAGAAAGAGAGATGACAGAGGAAAGGAGAGAGAGAGATGGAAAGAAAGAGATGAAAAGACAATCTGGACATAGTTCAGCAGCATTAAATCAAACCAGCCTACTGATATGCATCGATCCAGCTTTACCTGTGTGTGTGTGTGTGTGTGTGTGTGTGTGTGTGTGTGTGTGTGTGTGTGTGTGTGTGTGCGCTCACGTTGTGTATATGGACAGGGCACTGCTCCTCACCACACTCTATCTCCTTCTCTCTCTCTCTCTCTCTCACACACACACACACACACACACGACTGATTGATCTGTGAATCAGTCTCTCCAACTCTGGGCCATAAAAGCTATAAGTGAGAGTCATAAAAGCAGATTTATCAGAGGCAGTCCGAGCCATGCCAAGCTACCGCCCAAAACACTCTGACACCTCCATGATTGGGCTGGAATTGAATAAACCTGCACTATTGACGCCCATGTCTGACAAGTCAATCAACTTGCAGCACACACACACACACACACACACAGAGATCTGTGACTGCATTTTCTTAACAGTGAAGATAGTTATCAGGGCTGTTAACTTGTGTTTTAGTGCATAAAGCACTGGTCTTAAGTTGATCTGATGCAGTAATGATGTATAGATTAACAATACAAGACAATACATGAAATGTCTCTCATTTTCACAGGAAAACCAGATAGATGTGTGTTTTGATAGATATGATACAAAATAAGGACATAATCCATTGCCCTTAATAATACCTGTTACGTTCAATTCAACACACGTTGCTTTATGAACAAATGTTGCTATACAGAAATTAGCTTAATGGAGGTCCAGGCCCCAAATGACAAATGTAATGTACAGCAATAGATAAATTGCCTAAGTTAGATCAGTCATTAGACAGAAAAGATCAGATTAATCAATGAGAACCAAAGTGTAGTCCAAGTGGAGTCTCCACGGGAAACATCTAAGCACAAGGTCAATATACAAGATCAAAATACACGCTTGCCGTGAAGTTTCTGCATTTTCACAAAGAAAATGTATGATTATCCCCCTAATCGCTTTGTCAGGCAGAGGCACAGATGCCTTTAAGCCTATTTGGTAACATATCTGAGAGAGACCACACTATTATGCATGTTAGGTGTGTGTGTGTGTGCACATGCATGCATGAATACATGCATCTGTTGTGTGTGTGTGTGTGTGTGTGTGTGTGTGTGTGTGTGTGTGCAGATATAGCACAGCACCCCCGTGCCTTGTTAAAGCTAGTTAAATATAAAGCTTTGCTAACTTAGAGCCCCTTTGAAGGCAGTGAAAACCAGTGAAGCTCTAAATAAGAGCGACCAAGGCTCCCTGCCGACGCTTAATTAGCTTGAGTTGTCTTCTGCTTTTCCCCTTTGAAAAGCTACGTTTGGTTAGTGCTGTTTGCAATTAAATTTAGGGTGTCCATTTCCTGTGAATGTTCTTTAGATAAACTCCAAAACATAGTGGGAAAGGCCTCTGTTAAAAAAAGTCGACTCATAGAAAACCACAGGTCTATAGATAGAGGAAATTGATAAACGCCTTTATTACCTACCATTATCGTCAGATATTCAAGAAATAAATTTCAAAACAAATAATGGGCTATAATATATATTATCAGTCAACTAAGCCTGTTTCCAGTTGGATTTCTACTTCTAAAAGCAACACATTTTACAAAGCTTATAGTAGACACGATTTGTCAACGTCTTTGAGTTTTCACTACTTTGAGTTTTCGCTTCTGAAAAAGGTGCGAAAACTTTATGTTGACGGGTCAAAAAATGAAAATAATATAAAAGGGATCCATATACACAATGCTTCTGCGTGACCTGTCTCGGGCGTCTGCACCACGGCGGCGCGTGCGCTTTGGTTACCTCTACAACACCTGCGTTTACACTGAGCAGCGATACGAGATTTTATTAAAAGTTAATGTAAATAAAAGCGAAAAACGTTCGTTCTTACTTCCACGAGTGATTATTAAAATATAAGCTGCCCTAATGGACAGAGCTGTTCTAATGGAATTCCATTACCTAGTCCGGAGGCATCAAACGCTGTAGGAGCAGGATAAAAAGGAGGGGTCAAGCTCTGGATGTAATGAGGGTAGTTTTAGGGTATCTGATTTCCTATTACCAGGAAGGAGTGTGTGTGTGTGTGCTGGAAATCTCTCAGATATTGAATCGTAGCTTTTCACCAGGACACGGCATATGAATAGACCGTTTCTCTGACAGAATACCCCACTTCAAACCCCCTCAGACAGGTTAATTAGTGTAATGAATGTACAACACCACCGCCTCGGATGCTAAATGGTATGTTCTATGCCGTTCTTCAGACTTTAAAAAAGCTTTTATTTTAAAAGATTATATCTGTGGACGTTTAAGAAGCAATTTGCTCTCGCTACAGGGCCCAATAACAGACTCTAATTACCTATCCACCACCACCCCACCCGCCACTTCCTCCACCCGCAATACATATGATGCGTGAACGAGAGAGAGGTGATGTGGTAGACAATCTAGTAGGGTGGGTGGAGGGAGATATGACTTGTTGAAGTTTCCAATGTGTCCCGGTGCGTTTTGGACCCTCTCCCACCCTTTCCCTCTCGCGCTCACCTAATTTATGTTTTAAAAACGTTACCTCTGACACCGGTGCGGGGTTTATCGCACCCCGTGGCCCACAGACAGTGTGGCCTGTGTTGAGAGGGAGTCCGCAAGGGAAGTATCCTTGATTATCACAGCCTGTAATGTCCTCCCGCCCGTGCTGCCATAACCCTCCCTCCTCACCCCCAGCCAGTGGTGGCACATTCCTCGCACGCTGCCGTGCCGGAGGCCACAGTTCGGGAGAGACTTCTCAACCCAAAAATCAGCGGTGTGAATACATTCTAGTACTTCCCACCTATGTGTGTGTTTTTATAAGCACGTCCCTCTGCGCCCTCCGTTAAAGCTCTCGGCTTGAATGGCGCATTGTACTTTGGACTACTGGTCCTGTTTTAGCTAGCGCCATGTTTTGGGACCGAGTCACGTTTTGTCATTCCCGCTGTCAAAGCAATTAACTTCACATTAAATGGGGAACACAGTCTATCTCTTTCACATCCGCTAGTCTCTCTTTTTACGTAGTATGCAAAAACATAAATTACTGAAGCTCTCAACTGACTCCGAGAACACGTCGCAGTCTTGAAATTGCCGGCGAGTGCTCGTCGTACTGTGAATGTTTTCAAAAACTCACTTAGACGTCTCGGATTGTGGCTTTTATGCGTAAGACTGGGCTATGGCACATGTTCTCACAGGGCAATAAAACGGGGTCGTATACTCATACATCAATATGTCCTTCTCTTCAGAGAGGAGCTTGTGATATATATGTTTTTGTAGGTAGGCTATAGGTTTTTTTTATTTTCTTTATACGTAGACAAGTTCCTTAGTTAGAAATCACCAGCCAATTTGTAGGTTGTTATTTTAATGAGGAAGCATTTTGATTTGGTTTTAGATTGGCGTGTTCTAGTATCTCTCTCTTGTGTGTTGTGTGTGTGTGTGTGTGTGTGTGTGTGTGTGTGCAGGCGAGTAAGCGAGAATGAGAGAAGGTGAGAAACACTAGGGTTTGGGGGAGGGGGGCGGTTGAAACATGGTTCCCGCGCCGCATTGGCCTGCGGCCGACAAAACGGGTGAAACTTCGCAGGCGAGGGCAAGATGACGGGCTACTAATTCACCCGAAACGCAAAGGACTCACTTCAACAGACAGAATCTCTCGCTCGCTCTGTCGCTCTCTCGCTATGACCTTGGCAAATGAAAATAATAATTAGGAGCGAGCCCGTCTGGTCGTGGGGTGAAAGGGTAAACACGGCTGTTGCGCGCCACACCGAGTCGGGATCGCGCAGAGAAGGAGGCGGGGGTGTGCTGAACCCGTCCGCATAAAGCTGTAATTTATAGCGCGCGGGGCGCAGCAGCGGGAATGCAGTGCCTCTCTCTGAGAACCAAATTACCGAGGTGGAGATTAACGCGCGCTCTACGGGCACGCTTCCATATCCGAGGAAAATTTTTATTTACATTTTTCCTGTTTCATTTCCTCTCTTCTCTTTAATGGTAATTGGCTCGCGAGTGATGGGATAGTTCCCCCAAACTCTAAAGTCTGTTTTATTTGGATGTGCGACCAGAAGGAGAGTGGCGTGATTTTTTTCTTTTTTCATTAATACACACACACACACACACACTTGCGTATTAAGGAGTCGTTAGTTGACAGTTTGACAGTGGTGGCATATTACTGAGAGCGTGTGCAGTTTTTGCAGGGTTTTGTTTGTTTGTTTGTTGCGGTTTCGATTTAGTATGCGTCTTTTTTTATTTTGCATGTTTTTCAATTATGTATGTAATATGATAATTCCAAAGAAACGTAACATAAACTATTTGTGTGTATTTACCTAATTAAAATGTATTGTGTCATGCACAAACATTTATAGCAATTATGAACTGAACACAGAAGTTTACATTGATAATAATAGCTCAGTGAAGTGAACATTTGTAAATAGAATTAAGCCGTTTTTAGACGCATTAAGGCTGTAGTAATTGTAATAATTCGTATTTGCCACGAGTAAATTGAGTTAGAGAAAAAAATAGAGGGACAATATAAACTTAAATTATCCACTCTTCAGATTTGTAGGCTATAAGGAGCAAACAAAGGCTAAGCGGTAACGAGGGGTAGCCTGCGGGGTCTGGAGAGGCTGCATGGAGGAGTGTTAAATGAGTTTTGCTTGTGCCTGTTGATTGAGTGGTCCTGCACTTTAAGTTAATGGCGGGTTTTGGAGTGGCGTCTGTGGGGAGGCGCGGTACAATCTTAATGCAGCTTTTCGCTCCTATCAATGGGAGGTCTCTCTCGATGAATGGTTGAACTATTTCATGTGGATTTGGCTGCGATATTTTCTTTTTCTTCGCCCCCCTTTCCCGTTAGGATGTGCTGGAATGCGTCTCGTACACAGTGTTTCCATTAAATGCGGCTCAGGGGCCGAGGGAAGACCGCAGGGAGCAGCCCCGTCCCGGCGTCAGTTTCTAGACCATCTGGGATTCCCCTCCGCGGAGCTTACTCAAATGGCTTAATGCACCCACTCTCTCACCAGCCTACTGCAAATAAACAAACCCCAGCGTGCAGCAGCACTCCAACGAGAGAGGGAGAGGGGGAGAGTAAGAGAGAGAGAGAGAGGGAGGGAGGGAGAGAGAGGTGTGCAACGCTGCTTGCATGCAAATGTCCCGGGACGTGAAGAAAGAACGGTTCTAAACTCGAGCATTGCAACAAGCGACGTTTGAGTGCATATGCACTTCTATGACGTTATGACGTTTGAATGCATATGCACTTCTATGACGTTATGACGTTTTTGGCCCTTTATGCCATTTTTGATGGATACATTTTTTTATATTTAAAATACAATATAAACACTGCTGTTTAAATTTTGATAGTCGTTCAAAATAAGGTTATTGTGATTTGCTGTGTGCTAATGTGCTGCGCGTGTGCTTATATGTGTAAACGCTCGCGTGTTTTGCCACCTTCCAGTGCGCTTATAAACTGAATTTGGGCGACAGTCCAGTTAAATCTTGTAGTAAACAGTCACAACCTACGTTTAAACAAAGCATTGTTTTAAATGCCTCTTGCAGTCGGCAGTAATAGGGTGTACAAATAAACACTCACAACCCTAACTAAATTATTGTGGGTACCGTTTTAATAAATTCATAATAAGGTTGGACTGAACTAAGTTTTATTGCTTCACTCATTGTTTAGCGGTGAGCGGCATTGTAGGTCGACGGGGTGATTTTCCATTCAAGGCAATACAGCTGAATCTTTCATGTGCCATCAAGCAATTTGACGCCTTAATGTGGACGGCGTTGCGCCCTGCAATTCCGCCGTCGCGGAAAGAAATGACCGCGCGTTTCGGTTACTCCGCGGCTCTGCGCTTGACTGATGCGCTTCCCTCCGGAGAGGCTGCTCTGCTATGCGAGAATTCTCTCGCCCTGTGCGAAAATAATAAAGTCTCTCAGTTCGAGTAAATATCCACGAATCTAATAAATTAAACCTTCCAGCGCGTTTGTATATCTCCCAGGATTTCTGAGTCTGACGTTAAACAATGTGTCAAATATGCAACTACTGAAGAAATGAAAAAAAGTTTTTCCCCCTTTATTCGGCTCAGAACGCCATCTATCGTAAGAGGCCTGAACTGACACGCCTGTTAATGCCCCAGGTCCCGTCCCTCTTGCCCCATCTTACTCCTGGTTGTGGAGATACTGCGGGGCTTTCTGTTTATCCTATACGGCTTCCTCCTTTTCAGAAAAAAAGTCGGCGGAGGAGCAGCTCTATCGCCAACCTCCATCAGGCCCCGGCGAGGCCAAGCAATCACTTTCCCAGATTACTTGTATTTAATACACAATGCATCATAAAACAAATCCCTCACCCTGACAGGGAGAAAATAGAATAGCTCATAGCTTGAGCTTTCCCAATTTATGGCTAAATTAAAAAGACTTCCAACAATGGACAAGTCGAGGAATGGCAGGAAATCGATGCGCGGCGGACCGGAGTCTTTTTGCGGTTCTCAAGGAGCGGACTGCATGGGAATCTCTGGCGAGGGCGGCCTTATTTACTCATGATTTTTCCTGTCCTTCCTCTGGTTCTGCCCTGTGATTTCATAAAACAATGGACATTATCTGAACCTCGAGCTCAGTGCCACAGATAGCGGCCAGAGAGAACGATTAATCTTCATCAGCAGTATTAGCGAGCCGTCAGCGCACCAGAGCGCTGAACATAACAACTAGAAGTGCTAACTAGGTTTGCGGTTTAATCTGAATACCAGATACCAGAATTTATGTAGTAAATTCAACAATGCTGACACTAGTACTGAATACTTCCACGAACGTCTCGGATGCTTTTTTATGTACGAATATAGCTGATTAAAACGCACTTTTTAAAACTGAGATTGCAAATTAATTATTCGTTTTAATCATTTGTAGACGATATATTTGCACTGATTCCTAAATTCCTCAATTTTATTTCTGATGATTAGCGATTGCGCGCCTGTGTATGCGTGTATGTGCTCGAGCGCCTTTGTTTTGGTGGCGTTTAGATTTGTTTTGCTTCACCCTCGAGCTCTAGGGTCGTGGGCCTTCGCCGTACAGAGTTTGCAGCAGGTGTAGCCTTCCGTCTGAGATTTTAAAATCGGATGTCTATCCGATTTTATCAAACCGTATCATAACAGTTTAAGGTATAGCGATAATGTTCCACAACGATGAAACATAAATCTAAATTATTGTTAGCAGACACCAGCGCCGAGTTCAGGTTTTTTGATCATAAAACTTTTTTCGGATTTAGGATTCCGCAAGTCATACCTCACCCCCTCTTCTTCCCTGTAGCGGAGAGAGAAAGTGTGAAACGGGCCGATTCCATGATTGCTGGATGGCTTCATCAAAAGGCGGGGGGAGGGGGATTTGGGAGGGTTCGTGTTCTAGTCGATCCACGAGAAGCCCCATCCCGACCTCGCGCTGACCTCGCCTCTCCTACCGCGCGCTCCTGTCACTTTAAAATTAACTGTGGGGAGCCTCGCGCAACTTCCGAACAGTGGACACGCGAGACATCACCCCTCCCCACCTCCTCCCTCCGCCTCGCGGCTCATCTCCCCCGCATGGGACAGCGCGGGACAAGAGAGGATGCACTTTTAACAAGACAGTCCGGGAGACACTGGCTAAGACACAAACACTAATCATTTCACAAGCGCGGAGAGGGTAAATAGGTGTGGGATCGTCTCTCTCATTTACTATCCCGCGCTACGTGAGAGGACAAGCAAGAGAAAAAAAAGATAACGAAAGAAGTTTTTAATCTTCGCGCACCGCAGAGGTACTCGACCGGTCGGACACCTCGGGGAGCTTTAACTGTAGCCCCACTGTTCACGGACGGACGGGTTGTCTGGCGGAGCTAGACATCGATGAAGTTTTTCATCACCCGGGGATCTGGGCGCTCGCTGTCTGCTTGACAACAGCGGCAAGAGGAGCGCAGAGCGAAGGAAGACCGCGAAATCCCGAGACGACTGTCAAACTGATATTCCCTAGAACAAGACACCCTTGGACACAGGCAACAAAACACAAACCGCGAGGCAGAATTTCATCGACGTTCTTGGCTGTTGTGATTTTCTGAAACCCTACCTCAGCGAATTTACGTCGGAGTTTCCTCCTTTTTTATTCTAGTGATCACTTTTCTCCAGACATTTTCTGTCTTGTATATGAAATAATTCTTACGGTAGGTATTCTGTCGCCGTTTTATTACCAAACTTGAGTAACGACTTAATGGTTGAATAATAGTACATCCATCCTTCACCTTTGAACTAACATAATTTTATTAAAACGTTCGGCTAGATCGTTCTCACATAAGAGCAAAAAATTAGACTAATAACAGGAGTCATATCGTATGTATCTTTTGTGTTCTTTAGGCTCTTTTTGCTGGCTTTCAGTGTGATTCCATTAGTGCCTGTTCAGGCGTGTTTAAGACTTTCTGATTGCTTAAACTAAAGTTGAAACTTTTGTCGGTTGTAATGTTTTATACCTTATTAAAATAATTCTACATGGCAAACACGTATTAAAACGTGTATTAGAAAGACATTTTAGAACGTGTGGGGAAATGTGCAGGTGTTTGTCTCTAATGGTAAAACTATTTTTATGTCGATGTAATTAAATTATAAATACATATGTGCGGCAATTAAATAATAGAAATGGTGGAGTAAATTAACGATTTACGATTATAGTGTAACGGGTGTGTTTTGTAAAGTAAAATCTTAATATTTCATAAAACATCTGCTACATTTCTGAAGCTTTCGTGTCTAAACTTGACCCAACTAATTTACTAAAAAAAAAGCATAAATTACATGACGTTCCAAAATGTTTGTTTTTGTCTAAGTATCATTGGGGTTTCCAATAGTAAATGTTTAACGAACGTTTTGCGAGTTAAGCTTTTCACCCAGGATACATTTTACAGTGCACTGCTCTGTGTTTCAGAAGGCAAGTGGGGTGCAACTCCGCGTGCGGTTCATTTATTTTAAATAATGGCATACGTAAATGCTCAGGCTAGACATTAAAGCAAAGACCGAGATGTAGTTGAAAACAATTGTAGCGCAGCACAGACATGCACTCCTTTAACAACGAGCAACTTTGCGACAGAGACGGACGGTGACGTGGAGAGTTTGTGAGCATGTTTTATCTCGCAAGGGGCAGTTGACATCAGTGGTTTAACTTGGGTTTGTAATGTTTAGTCTTTACATTTACATGTTTGTAATATTTAATGTTT
>JAOYMR010000012.1:8702353-8715553 GCA_025802075.1 Tenebrosternarchus preto | reverse complement strand
TATATATATATATAAAACTTCTCCCCCCGTTCTATGCGCACCTTTATTGAGGAAGCCCGATGCAACTGCAGTAACCGAGTCAGCTCATGAGTTGCGGTCGTCGTTAAAACGCAGTGGTTTCATTTAGGTATTTGTTGTGATCCCCCGGGAAACGGATCATTAGTGTTATTGATGGCCACTCAGCGCGAGCTGCGGATACCGGCGAGCATATGGTTTTAATAAGACAAGATCGGTCAGGGCATACGCACAAAAGCTGCACGAGTTCCTCGGAACAAGTACGTTGCGAATCTGAGGAGAAAATACATCCATTGCTTTATGTGTTGATTACGTACTACATGTGTGGATTTCATACTACACTTACGTACTACACTTTGGTCTGGATTTCAGTAATATTAACATTTTAATATTACGCACACACACATTTTTTCTACGCACGCACACACACACACGTGTGTGTTTGTGTGTGCAGTGAGAACACTGTTGGGAAAAAATGAGTTTACAAATATTTGTACTCCTTTTTTTCCTTCTCTCACACCGCCAGACTTACTCTGCTCCCACAGAGGCAAAACTCCACGACTACAGTGGGACTGGTGAAAATGGCTCGAAATGTAGGGCCAGCAGGTTGCATCAAAACCATGCAAACTGGATTTGTCCAATATTCTGTACACACTGCAGCTGAATTCGGTTAAACTAAATCAAACCAAACCAAACTGGAACAAACAGTGTTTTCCTGTCTTTATCTGAGTTGAGCTGGACGGAATTGAATTGGAAGGTAAGTAGGTTGTGTGTGTGTGTGTGTGTGTGTGTGTGTGTTTTCAACATTTCTTTGGACTGCATGTAGTTTTGCCCTTTTAGAGTGATGTAAGGTCAGCTAATTAGTTATTATTTAAACGCCACGTTATAAACTAAAGGCAAAACTGGCCTCAGGTCCCATATAATATATATTTGGACTGTAAGGTCTCGTCTCACGTTTGCCGCCTGTCATTGCAACGCGCCTCCTAGTGGTACAGTGCAGAAATTATGATAAAAATTTGCTGACAGCGTCATGATCTCTTTAATCAGGGGTATCTAACTCGTCGGCACTGGAGATTTACTTGCTCTAACACGCGTACTAAACTTCGCAATCAACTGATGAGTTATGGCTCTCGAGGATTGGATTTGGGTTCCCCTGCCTTAAATGGTCCTTAAATAATTGCCATTAATTACTGGGTGTTGAAAACTACGATAGTGTTGTCTGTTTTACACTCAGAGATGTCACCAGATTTTATCGACCATATGGGGCTTTCCGACACATTAACACACCCGAATACTTCATGTGTTTTAGAGATAGCGCTAAAAAAACAGTCAAAGATTAAAACACAAACAAACAAACTTACGCCTTTTACACCCTCCTCGGTGTGTTCATGGACTCAGTGTGGGAGAGTTCGCAGATACCCATCTCTGCTACAAGCCCTGGCATTTAAGATTTGTTTTTTTAGCCAACAAGCTGCCCAAATGGAGCTGAGGCGATTTCCCTCGGCCTCTTTTCAATTTTATCGCTGCCTCCGTCTTTGACAGCGCGAGTTCAAAAGGCACGGTCCTCCGGGAACGGGCGAGCACGCGAAAACAGAGAAGGAGAGACGGTATGAGGAGCTTTAATTCTCTTCGGCGTAAAGACAGCGCGGTGATAGAGTCGCTCCGCTGACACTTTACGCGTAATTTCAGCGCGAAAGTGGCTCAGATCACATCTGACCTCTGAGGGTTGTTTCACAGACTCGGTGCGCGCGCGGCCCGGGAATGAACCCCTCCGATCGTACCGCCTTTGAAATCGTTTCGCGCCGGCGATCTGCCGCGGATCAGCGCCTGTCTGCGCACATTAAATGATATCTGTATCATAGAGTAACCTTGTAAATCACCCTGGATTTGTGTTGTAATTCTGTCACACGCATGCTTGATGTAAATCATTAGAATTACGTTATCACCGACGTGCTTGTTGTAAATGTCATTCTGTATGCAATAAACGCCACTGGGGTTACTCTGTCACGCCAAAACGTTCTTGGTCTCCGTTTTTACTTGACTTGTCCTCAGTGGAAGCCTAGCACATCTAAAACGTGTAGTACTGAACATTTAAATCTGCATTTTACAGTCTCCAGTGTTTGCTGACTTCCGGCATGGTCTTTATAGAAAAGCTAAATCCATGAAGAAAGCTGTTTCATGCAAAGCAACACATGATTTCAAATATGTAGCAAGAGGAGTCTTCTGGCTTTGAATTACTAAAGCCAGAGTTTGGTACTTATTTTGGGTGCATAGTTAAAGGAGCACATAGTGTGTGTGTGTGTGTGTGTGTGTGTGTGTAAGAAAATAAGAGAGAGAGAGAGAACATGTGTACATGTGTGGCATGTCAGCAGATTAAAGTCATAGTGTGTAACTTTGTGGCCACCCAATGCTTTCTGGATGGATGGTCTCTGAGGCCTGTTTGAATACTGTCAGGTGTGTGTGAGTGCGTATGTGTGTGTGTGTGTGTGTTTGCGGATGGATGGCCTCTGAGGCCTGTTTGACTGCTGTCAGGTTTGTGAGTGTGTGGATGGATAGTCTCCGAGGCCTGTTTGACTGCTGTCAGGGTTTTTTTTGGTGTGTGTGTGTGTGTGTGTGTGTGTGTGTAGATGGTCTCTGAGGCCCAGCTTTGCCAGAAACAGGTGTGTGTCATCCCTGGCTGAAGGCTTTGTCCGATAAACATTATTGGAGAACATCTGTCGGCTGTCACAACACAGGGCAGTGCGAGAAGCCCCTTCATCCATCAGTCCAGGGGCTCTGCCCCCGCTAGCGGCCCAGCCAACATCACTCATGCTGGGCAGCCAGCGGAGGGCCACAGGGGTCTTTGCCTGGTGCTTGTACCTGCTGTGACGGTCCACCGCACTTGAGAAATCCGTTAGGAAAAGGGCTATGGTCATAGCAGGGATACACTCAAACACACACACACACACACTCTGGCACAAACCGTTCCACTCAGGTGAGCTGTCAGTAGATGACAGGTGTAGAGAAGTGACCTCCTCTGCTCCACCTCAGCATTTCATTTTAGAGGGGGAGGGGCAGGCCTCACCACTGATCTATCCACACACAACTCTATCAGACCTCCACAGCAATAAGTCTCTCATACTCAACACAGGTCAAACGATATTTTTAAATAAAACAATTATATTAATTCACAGAGCAGACACATAACCAAATTATCAAACCGAACTCAGTCAACAGAAACCATAAACGGTCACCTGATGCTAAACACAAGGCTTACTGGTCTAAGATGCTGGCAGTGTGGAGCAGACGATGATACGGCCTGGACGAAGCCATTGGCAGCTATGTTACCAGCCTCCTGGAGTGAAGGCAGGAGAGACAACCACTCCTAATGACTTGAGCTTCTAAAGGCCTGCACTAACCAGGACAATTTATTTAAGACTATTAATTTGTCCAATAACTCACCTTGCCTTGAAACAGGCTACGTACAACAATGAGCTGTGGGTGGTGTATAATTCACCCATTACAGACAATAAATACTTGCCAATTTAAAGCAGACATTCTGTGCTTTAACCTTATGGGCACTATTTCACTGGAGTACAGAGTCCAAACAACACATTTGCCAGTCCAAAAACGTAATGACTTCACTGAACGTCAGCTACAACTGTCGTTTGAAACAGACTATTCATTTAATTAAAATACTATAGAAATACACACACACAGAGAGATTTCTGAAAAACAACAGTATTTTAATTCCAAGCTGTGCGTTATTTTTCATTGTAGCACCAATTCATTCAGCGTTTGATCAGTGTGACAGTATTTGAGTTTCATGACAACCAGAGATAAATATAAGTAAATACAAGAGTTACAACGGACAGAGCAAGCTCTCTTTTCACATCTCATTATTACGGCACGCGAGCCCCACCGCCGGAACAGCCGCGCGAGGCGGCTCATTTGTTCGGATTAGAGCTGTTTGGCGTGTGAGCCTCGGTGAATCACTGATCTTCGGAGCGCTTCGAGGTTTCGTTTACAACAGTCGGATTCTGCTCGACACTTCCCTTTTAACAATTTACACAGAGCGGCCCGAAGGATGAGGGAAGTAACTGGATATTTACACGTTGTTCACGGGCGTCTTGGGTGTGCTGTCACAGAAATCATATCACAGGAAATACACGAGGAGGCGAAAACGCGGGCGTGCTCAAGCAGATAGCGCGAGACGCACTCGGGACATTTCAAATTATAATAACTATAATAATAACGTTATGCTTGATACTTCATGTTGTTAATTATATGAACAACGTTAGGCAGTATTAGAGGCTGTATTAAATCCTGGTTATTTCAGTAATACGTTCTGTGTGGTATCTGGTGTAAGAGCAACCTGTGTGAGTCTTATATTAGAGATTTTTATGCGCTTAGCGGTACATGGTGACATGAAATGTTGAGGATTACCCTCCCACGTTCTGTAGAGAATTTCTATGGGTATAGGAGGATTTGACTGGCACGGTTTGGAGAACGATATGGAATGTTTGGCTTGCATGGTTTAAAATGCATAGAAATGTGTGCATGCACGCACACACACACATTCTCATATACACATGCATGTACACACACACTCATACACCCATGCAAGCACACACACTCTCATACACCCATGCAAGCACATACACTCTCATACACACATGTAAGCACACACACACTCAAACACATATGTGCACACACACACATTCTCACACACACACATGCATACTAACACAAAGTAAAAGCTCAGAGATAAACCCAGCATGTGCATGTAGTTCTGCTCTTACGTGGATCACCCCTTATTTTAACAGAAGCATTTTTAAAAACATAATGTACTCTCTCGCACCACAGAAAGCACAATGTGCTGATGTGTGTGTGTGTGTGTGTGTGTGTGTGTGTGTTTGGAGTCTCTGGCCACTGTAGCTGAACATGGTCACACACCTCTCCTCCTTTTCATTGGGAAAGAAATGGAGAGCACAGCAGAGTTAAAGGCTCCAGAAACACCTGAGAAAGAGGGAGAGAGAGACAGAGAATAGCTTCATTATTGTCATAATCAGTATCTTGGCATTTGAGAAGTGAGAAACAGAAATATAATGGACCCTGTCTCCAAGGAAGTCTGTTGTGGGAGAGAAGTGATGGAGGTGCTGTGTAGAGGAGAGAGACCAGTGGAGGTGGTGTGTAGAGGAGAGAGCCATGGAGGTGTTGTGTAGAGGAGAGAGCCATGGAGGTGCTGTGTAGAGGAGAGAGACCAGTGGAGGTGGTGTGTAGAGGAGAGAGACCAGTGGAGGTGGTGCATTGGAGGAGAGAGAGTGATGGTGGTGGTGTGTAGTACAGAGAGAGAGCGATAGAGGTGCTGTGTGGGGGAGAGACAGAGAGCACGAGCGAGACAAATTCTTTTTTAGTCCTCTCATTAATTTTACCATCTAATAACAAAAAGAGTTCAGGATCTCAGCTGTTGGGGCCATTCTGGATTAGTGCGTCAGTCGCTGTGCTGCTTTTAGAGTTTAGAGTGCGCCTGTTTTGTGAAGGGAATTAGCATGTGTCTGTACTGATGAGGTGGAGGTGGGGTGGAGCTGTGAAACGATGAGAGAGAGAGAACGAGAAAAGCTGAAGGCAGGAGATGGAGGGATGGGACAGGGGAAAATAACAGAACACTGTGGAAGAACGTTGGACCTTCGAAATGAGAAGCAAATGTGGAAAGATTCAAGGGTGTGTGTGTGTGTGTGTGTGTGTGTGTGTGTGTGTGTGTGTGTGTTGGGGGGGAGGTGTTGTGGTGTGTTAGCAGGGTGCATGATGGGTGAACCCCATCTGAGCAGAACTAGAGGGGGGTATGACAGCATCACTCCGAGTGAACACACACACAAGCATGCGTACACACACACACACAAACACACACAGACGTCCTGCTGTGGTTCACTTAACATAACTGTCAGAAATGTTAGCCAATATGCAGAAAGACAGAACGAACTTAACAGCTCAGGGGCCTAGCTCTCCCACACACACACACACACACACACACATTCACAAGGACCTACATTTGCACATTCCTACTGTCAGACTGATACTTTGAGCAGTTTCAGCTGAGATGCTCCAACTCTTTCTGCATGTGATGATGGAGGGGCGGGTGAAGATCCCAAACACCAGAGAGGTGTGGGAACATCTGGACTTGATGAGGAATAGGAGAGACACACAAAGAGAAGTACACATAGAGCGCACACACACACACACACACACACACACACACTAACCTTCCTCACAGGTGTGACCAAGCCAGGGAAGGGGGCACACACATCGTCCATTGCGCTTGTCACACTGCCCTCCGTTAGAGCAGAGACAGCGGAGAGAACAGCCAGGTCCATAAAAATCACTACCACAGTCTGAGAAAGCAGGGGAAGGTGGGGATTAAACAGACACTCTGCCCAACCAACTAAAGTCACTGAGTAAATAGAACTGGGTCTTTCCACTGTCATCACCAGTGTGTAGTCTGTGTGTGTGTGTGTGTGTGTGTACCTTTTTCACAGTTGTCCCCAGTCTTTCCTGGGGGACACAGGCACTGGCCTGTGACTGGATCACAAGGAACCCCCTCAGCACACTTACACTGGTGTACACAACCCATACCGAAATGTCCCACTGCACAACCTGTAAATATGCACCGACCCCCCCCCACACACACACACATGTACACGTGCACACACACACACACACACACACACACACACAGTGGTTGTGAGTGCTTGGTCAGCATTTCCCCCTGACTCAGAAATGGGCACTTACCGCAGAGCTTACTTACACACACACACACATGCACGAGCGCACGCGCACACACACACACACACACACACACAGCAGGGACTCTACATGAGACTACAGGACGTGGAAAGATCAAATAACTATAGCTGAACCCACACAAAAACCACAAAAAGACACACACACACACAGGGTGTTGAGATGCACCAGGAACTCATTAGAGTACAGAAACACCTGTCTCTGATCAAATAACCATATCTGTCTGCCAGACACACACACACACACACACACACACACCACTATTTTCTTTGTTTCTTTCCAATAAATGCAGACACACTTCAGTAGCCTCTGGAACCAAACTCACATAGTCCTGTCACACACACACACACACTCCATCCTTTCAAATCAACAGGTCTCACTTTTTGTCTGTCTGTCTATCTGTCTCTCTCTCTCTCTCTCTCTCTCTCTCTGTCTCTCTCTCACACACACACACACACACACACACACTTTCTCTTTTTGTATTTTATAATTTCTTTAAAATCTGCCTGTCAGATAAATATCTTTCTCATTTCATGTCAATAAGTATTAATATTTCATCCTCTGTAAGTGTTAGTTCAGTCATCAACAACTTACTTTGAGTGAATTCATCAAAAATTTTTTGCACAATGTGAGATGCTTACGATTCTGACAGCGGTCGCCGTGGTAACCCAGAGGGCATGTGCACTGTCCTGTCACATGATTACATGTATGTCCAGAAGCGCAGTCACAGGTCTGAGAGCAGAGCAGGCCAAAAAACGCAGCAGGGCATTCTGGGATAGATGGAGAGAGTGGGAAAACTGCTCATGTTTAGAGTCACAGTGTGAGAGAAATCAAACCTACATCAAAATCAAACTGAAATGAAAACCTCCACACTGGAAAAGGTTACCTGGTTCCAAATAAGCAGATAATCACTAATTTCATTGATTTCACCCTGTTAACATGCTTTCAAATCTGATTTTTATTGATTTGTAAATTAAGGTAAATTTAGATTAAAACAGTGAAATAAGTCAGTGCCTTATGTTCCAGCTTTATGTCTTCGTAAGACAGTCATACACACACATACATACACACACACATACATACACACACATATACATACATACACACACACACACATACATACATATACACACATACATACACACACATACACACATACATACACACACATGCACACATACATACATACACACACATACGTGCTTCCACTCACGGTGTTGGCAGATGGATCCATAATACCCAGCAGTACAGGAGCAGGACCCAGTAAACCTGTCACACATCCCATTATTCTGACACACACACTCCTGCTCACAGTTAGCTCCAAACCGACCTGGCACACAGGCTACACACACACACACACACACACACACACACACACACACGGTTAATTGACACTGCTTCAAATAACTATTCATTTTGCATTCATCTGTCAGCAAATATTTGTAATCTGTAATTACATTAGGTTTCATATTCTCAAATAGTACACAAATAATACAGAGGGTAAGAGAGATAAGCAATTGCAAATATTAAAATACTAAAAACAGACTTTACAGTTTTACAGCTGAGGGAATGCAGCTAATGTTAAACTGCGGTAAGGTAAAGAGAGACACTTTTGCGGGCAACATTGTCAAAAACCAGGAGAAAGATTACATGGCCTGACCTGGAGGTGGACACATCAACTGCTAAGAGTTTAGCTCCACCTCTGTTCCATCACCACCACTTTAGCTCCGCCTCTAATCTATCATAGCGGATCCAGTTATTCAATGCCTTCGGGAGCATCTGAATGGTAGATTCAGGCATGTTGGAACTAAAACGTGGGGAATATCTCCATGGACTGGACTTGGTCACCCCTGACCTGCTCTTTAACACACTCATCAAAGGCCTAGAAGCTGCTAGAAGTATGTTCACGAATGTTTGTGTTGTAATTATAGACTTATTTGTTTACCTTCTTCACAGTGCGCACCTGTCCATCCAAGGGCACACTTGCACGTTCCGTCAACAGGGTCACACGCACTTCCGTTTGCACACGCACACACACTGCGACATTGTGCTCCATATCGCCCCCTGGGACACACTGCATGACACAAGAGTGTCAGGTTAGCCATTGTGTTTTAATTTCAGAACAGAGAAACCAATATTTTAATGTATTATTGCATACTGGCTAAAGTAGGTGTTTTTTTCTGCTACAATTGATAGTCTTGTTAAAACTTAAACCATGGACAGTTTAAAAACAATGAGAAAATCAATCTAAAACCAAAATAAGCTCAAAGTATATCTGTATTCTGTGTGGGCTGTAAAGTGACCTCACTGCTGTAAAAGTGACCTCATGCAGATGTGCTGTTACACACTTCAGTACGAGTAAATGCGCTCTCCCAGACTACTTACATCAAAGCCAAACGGCCCTGCAGCGACGGAACTGGCAGCACGTGGCATTTACCGATATGAAATAACTAACAATGTTTCTAAGTTCAAGTGTCCCATGCTATTACTGCCATTAGTCTAAACTGAAACGATTAAAAAAACGTGTAGAAAAAAACAAATAAAAGTTAAAAACTGTTTTCTATTTCACAAATACTACATTAAACGTATAAGTGTAATCATCAAAGGCGTTTCCCCTCATAATTCGTTTTTTTCTGTCTAAAGTAAACATATTTTCTGTTTCCACACTTGAACTTCTGCGCGAGATGGTGTTCATAAAGCCTTCTTAATCACGTCGGCGTGGAGGGCGTCAATTTTGGTTCTCTCTCTGCTGTATCAACAAAACTACAGACGTTTGTTTAAAAAAAAAACCTCTGAATTTTGGAATTACTGCCGTTAAAAAAACATCTCCCTTAAGCATTGGTAGTGGCCGACACACAGGAACACAGGCACATATAAAGACACATGCATTTTTAAGTTTACTTAAACCTCAGATCATTAGCAAAATAGGAACGAATATATAATTTGGCAGGAAAATAAAAGAATAATCATGTTTCTCCGGGTAATTTAGACTGAGGAAAACAATAAGCAAATCGCTCTAGATTTCCTGTGTATTTATTTGTTTCGTTGCCAAGACCGTCGGCATGGACCAACGAGAAGCAACTACTTAGAGTCCTTGGTAAACCTTAAATACGCTAACATAAGCAACGACACTTCCAAAAACTTATGCAGCGCTCCGCGCCGTACTTTCACGGACGAGCACAAGAGAGGAACTAAATACTCGAGCTTTTGGAAAGTCCCGCTCCGTTAATGCAGCAGTGGCGGAACGAAAGATAGAACGTTGAGATCGGGAATCTGATCGCGCGCGCTTCTGTTCTTGAGGAAAATGGGCGCCTCTGTCGCATTCTCTGCGTACAGGAAACGGAGGGAAATTGCGAACTAAATGAAACATTATGAATAAGGGACGAAAAAGAGTCAGACAGGGGAAAATCCCATGTACACTGAGTACAGTATTACGTTTTTACAATGTAGGAGCTGGTCTGCTCATGAAGTAATCACAGACTTCAGTCTTTCCGTATTCTGACAAGCTTATGATTTGAACGTAAGATTTATTGGCATGAGGTATCCATGATGAGGGAGAAGTGTTTATAAGGGAAGAGCAAAGAACTCAGAGAAGATGAAGAGAGGAGAGCAACAGAGAGGGAATATGATCGATCAGCAGTGATTGATATTGCTGTCTGGTACCTTGCTGGCAGGACTGCCCTGTTCTGCCAGGAGAACAGTTACACCTCCCAGTCACTGGGTGGCAGTGTCCACCCTCCCCACACAAACACACCTTAGCACAGTCCTTCCCATAGTGACCTGCTGGGCAACCTAAAACACATAAATAACAACAACATGGCTATACATATTTTTCGCTTTCATTCAAGACATTAATAAATGATGCTAAGCTCAGTAAATCTAATCCTGAATCTGCCACGCTGATTTTGTCTAGCTGTCACCCAAATCTAACACATACACACACCTTCGGCACACAGATGCTTCTGAAAACCTTGTCTGAGGCAGGTGTGTTATAACTCAACTAAACTATTCAAGGTTGAGTCCAGGAAGTCTAGTAACAGAATTAGATGCTCCTTGTTTGATTCAGCCATGTAGCACACTTGTTTTCTTTGTTAAGAAAGGACAATGTTAGTGTTATGACAGGAAAGAACATGCTTCTATCAATCCATGTTCTATAGTCTTAAGAGGATAACTAGTTAGACTGCCAGTCTGCTCAAACTAACTTGGCTTCACTCGGTGATTGGCTGAGTGACTGAGTAGCGAGTGACTTACTGGTGCTGCAATTGGCTCCCAGGTATCCCGGCGGGCAGAGGCAGGAGCCAGTCCTGAAGTCACAGCGTCCACTGTTGGCACAACGGCATCTCTTTTTGCAGTTGAGCCCGTATGTGCCCTCTCTGCACTCTGACAAACACACACAGACACACACATATACATACACACAATCACACACATATGCACACACACATGCATGCCCACATGCACACACAAACACACACCTTTAGCTAGTTCACAGAGAGTCCATTGACTATCGTTGTCTGCCTTAGACATGGTCAGTCTGTCTATCTTGGTTTTAATCTTGGTCCTAGTTTTGGACAGACTTGATCTTAGTCTTAAGACTATTAGTGTTTTGGTCAATTAATGAGTTTTGGTCTGTTTTGGTCTGAGTCTTAGGTATGTTTTGGTGTTGGTTTTGATTAGCCTTATACTGTTTCATTTTGGCTTTAACCTGATTTCAGGCCTAAATGCTGGATGTTTTCTTACTGAGTTGGCAGCGGTTTCCATGGTAACCAGGTTGGCAGGTGCACCTGCCAGTGACGTGGTGACAGACTTGCTGAGGTCCAGAGCACACACACACCTGGGAACAGTTCTGTCCAGACCAGCCCTGCTCACACACTTTACACACACACACAGACAGAAAAGAGGGAATTTCCACAGGATTGTATGTGGTGTGTGTGTTTGTGTAAACAATGAGCGGCCAGTGTTACGTACAACTATAGAGTAATTTCCAGGTGTATTTAATTGTATGACTGCCAGTGTTTCCTGTGTGTATGTGTGTGTGTGTGTGTTTCAGTTTGTTTGGCTGGTTTCTATGGGCTGGGCTGTGAGCAGAGGTATCCTTGCTTCCTGTGAGCATGAGACAGGTCCACTCCAGACCGATGGTGCACTTTATGGCTGCTTTGACTGGAATGGCTCCTTTGACCCCAGATTATAGTATTGTACTGTAGATGCACTCTACAGGCTAATGATTACAGATTGTAGCTGATCTACTGCTGTGCTGTGATGGTCACCACCACTGCCCCATTCATGAATGGAATGAGACCACTGCTGACCAGACATCAGCTGGGATTGTTCATTCAAATCATTCCCTTCCCAGTCCATAGTAAATGAAAAAATAAAAAATCGGCTTGGCGGTGTGCATGTTCACGTTTACTGCCGAGTGCGAGTGTGTTACGATCGAAATATTGTGCTACTGCCAAGAGGCCACTTGAGTGACTGATTTGTAGGTCGAGCTTACTTTGAAGGAGATAACGTTGAAAGGACTACTGAAACAGGGCTGTACCTGGTTTCTGTCTGATCAGGGAGGAAATAAAACAGAAATGATGTATGTGTTGGTGTGCTTTTTACACAGAAGAGTAAAATCAGATCTTATGTGGGGAAGCATCTTAGCGATTAGAGTAAACCAAATCTGGCCAAAATATATCCAGATGCAATCCAAACTTGAAACACATGTTAATGTAAGGTGTAAACAGGCCATTTGGTTCCATTTGTGCTTTTGGTTTGTTTTAATTAACTTAGTTAATCTCACTGTCCTCCTCTAGATTGGGCCGTGACACTAATAAAGTGATCACTATGTGTGCGTCTCACACACACACACACACACACACACACACACTCTTTGTAGTACAGACACACTCACCGATGCAGCCGTAAAACTTACTCCGTACTTGGTGAAGTCTTTACCAGCCTCTACCACTTTAACATCATACATTGATCATAAGTACTATCACACACTCACTTGGGGTGACTGTGTATGTAAGTGTGTGCACATGTGTGTATGTCTGTGTGTGTGTGTGTCTATATGTGTGTGTGTGTGTGTGTATGTGTGTGTGTGTGTGTGAGTTCACAGTGATGGCGTGTTTGAGAGATAAGCTGTGACTCCAGACTAAAGAGAATAATTAGACTGTTGTCATTAGGCATGTCTGCTGCAGTGTGTGTGTGTGTGTGTGCGTGTGTGTGTGCGTGTGTGTGTGTGTGGTGTCTACACTCCAGAGCTCTTATCCTCCTTCAGACAAAAACAAAGACTGCTGTTTAAGTTGGCATTGCAAGTCTAACCTTTATCAGATGTCCCAGATCCACAGTGGGGGGAGGGTGTGTGTGTGGGGGGGGGTGGGGGGGGGGGTGCGGGAAATTGCCTTGCGGGGGGGT
>JAOYMR010000012.1:8667797-8690198 GCA_025802075.1 Tenebrosternarchus preto | reverse complement strand
CACACACACACATACATGCACGACACTCATGCATGTAGGCACATATATATTAACACACTCACACAATCAAACAACTACAATTAAATCTTATACTACAAAACCATTACAGGGCTGTCAGTTATAATTCAGTGTAACGGAAACATTAGTACAGGTCATGGTGGATCTTTTTTTCTCTCCCTGTCTCTGCTTTGGAGACACACACACACACACACACACACACACACAGTGTAATTACTGACACTTAGAGCTGTGTGGAATGTCAGTTATTTGTCTTCTGAGATATTATATGTTGAGAGGGGTCCTTTAGTGGATTAGCTGTGAGACTGCGTGATAATGACGATGTTGAAGTTCAGTCCATCAGTCTGCTGATTTATATATTGCGCTTGAGTTAGTTTTAATAAGTCATGTTGCAATGACATTAGTTGCCACAAGAGGGCAGCAAAGTGCAATAAATGAACAAGCGATTCCAAATTGTTGGTATATTAACATTTTGTCACACAAATGTGTGTATGTTCATCTGTGAAAAATAAAGTGAGAAATATAGAAAGAGGGAAATCAAAAGAGAGACAGAGATAAGGAAAGGAAGCGGTTGTCTTACCAAGTTGGCATTTCTCTCCATGAAACCCAGGGGGACACTTCTGCTGGCATTCTCCAGTTTTATGGTCACATGACTCACCATCAGTACAATCACATCGCTCTCGACAACCGCTACCATAGAAACCAGAGTTGCATTCTGCAGAGGTGCAACAAACCCCAGTTACTTGGGTGGTGAGAACACATTTTTCAACAGAGAAGTTGAAGAACAGTGACCCAAAGTCACATGTTAAATGATATTTCTTAACTGCTCTATAATGTTCAGCAGATAAACTAGAAAAAGAACATAAGATAGAGAAAAGGAGTTGTAATTTTATGCTGACTGTTTATTTTACATAGTTGGTTGCCGTGTTACGTTACCCCTAATCTAGCATACCTGTCTGACATCGGTCACCGCGGTAACCAGGCCTGCAGATGCAGGTTCCATTGCTGGGGTCGCAGCCAAACGAGTTCTCCCGCATGCAGTCACACTCCTCAGAGCACGCCACACCGTGTGTCCAGCTCGGACATGCTAAAACACACACACACACACACACACACACACACACACACACACACACATAGGAATCATGGAACAAATATCACAGCCATGTTCTGCACAGGGACACAAACACAGACATACAACCCCAAGAGCAAAAGTTGCTAAACCTTGTTCGAGTGTTTCAGGGCAGTAGTGTCCTGACCGAGGAATTGATCTGTTCGTGTTTAAGCATCTGAGCTTCTTCACTCCACTAATTATCAGTGTTTATAATCCCCTGAGATTTCATTCAAGGCAATAAAATGTAAAGGTTATCATTGTATTGAGAACATCACGTTTTCACAAACTATTCCTTAAACTAATACACTGCTTAGTTTGTATAGTTGTGTGGTACTACAAAATTACAAACACCAGAAAAATACATTTTAAAAAAGCACGCAGTAACATGGTTTGTGTCTCAGGAGGTGAAGGTTATCTTTGTGTCATTAACAGCTCTGATAACGGCCAATATGCAGGACACTCACGCAGGTGACAGAATTTGCCGTAGAGCCCCGGAGCGCAGAAACACCCCCCGTACAGGTGGTGGCAGCGTCCATTTCCGGGACAGTTACATCTCCTCCGACACAACTTCCCGAAGTATCCCTGCGGGCAGCCTGGTGACAACACACACGTCACACGTCAGAGCAGAGAAGAGAGTTCCGGAGCGCTAGACCACAAAACCCTGAGTGAAGAAGACACTGACTCAAATCAAAGACACTGTCAAATCAAAGGCTTTGGAAGTGACGTTCCTGTCGGACTGGTGTCAGGCAGACGCATTTGGCCGACTGAGAAAAAGATAACACAGTGCCTGGTGGAGCTCTGTCTGTTACAGCTGTGAGAACAAACCTCTTCGTGTTCTTCAGTTCTGTCTTAATGAAATCGTGAAGAATTCCTCTCACTGCTGACATTATGAAATCACATATACATAACCAAATAACCAAATCACATAACCAATCACATATCCATATACAATACTGAACAAATCTGAGAAATAGAATTAGCATGTGCACTAGAATATTGGAATAGTTTATTAACACACGTTTTTTCTTTTTAAAATTTATATAAGATGTATATTTCAATTAAATATTTGTGGTGTGTGATTTAACTTATTGTGTGTGCGCGTGTGTGTGTGTGTTTGTGTGTGTGTGTGTGTGTGTGTGTGAGAGAGAGAGAGAGAGAGAGAATGTCTGTGTTTTTAGGACAGTACCATTTTCACAGTGCAGACCATGGACTCCTGGAGGACACACACACTTCCCCGTTACAGCTTCACAGCGTCCACCATTCTGACAAGCGCACACTCCGTTACACCCTTCACCGAATGTCCCCTCCGCACACGCTGGGAGGTGAGAGTGGAGGGATTACACCTCAAATACAGTACCCTTACAATATGAAACCGAACATCAGGAGGCACCTAAAACACTAAGCTTGACCAAACAGGAATAGATGTGAGATCACAAACATGTGTAGATATGTGTCCATGCCACTCAAACAGACCTCCAATCCTCCTTTGTGTGTGTGCGTGTAACATATGTGTATGTGTAACATGTAACGTGTACAAAATCACACCCGACTGAGGTCTTTGATGCTTCACTCGATTGCCTGCTGAGGATGAGGGGTGGAGCTAAACTTTGCCTGAAGGCGGGTCTCTAGGAGGAGGGCCTGTAACCACAGCCTGACTCATAGAACAGTGCCTGAGTGAAAGCCAAGTTCAGTCCCATTACAAGCAGACTGGGGCCTTCAGCTTCTGTTCAGGCATGTAGGCTAGGAGAACATCACAGCTCCCTCGGCACCAGCAGGAGCCTTCAGGTTTGTACATCCGTGTAGCCTGTTCCTATAGGAGGCTGTATGTAGACTGCTGTTGCATTTCGAGGTCTTTGTTCTCTACTCACACCTGATCTGATCCAGCAACTGATCGCTAATTAGCTGATGAGCTGGATCGATCGTGCAGGTCAGCGGGGTCCCAGGACCGGCATTACGACCGGCACATGCTGTCACCTGTGTCTTACAGGCCCATTTAAAGCTGCCATCAAGCAAGACTTTCAACTCGCTCTTTTCTCTGTTTTCTTGGCCACGGTGGATGGACCTAATCAAACAGTTTACACTGAAATTTTTCTAGCAAGCTAGTTTGGTATTTATAGCGCTGTTGTAGCTTTGGTTGGTAAGGGACGAAGATACAGAAGGTAGCTGGATCCAGCATGTCCTCCTTAACAACAATAAACAGAAAGTCCTGTAGTGATGCTCTACAGTCCAGGATGTTTTCCCTTTGATGTCTTTGTATTCCTTAAGGATAGAGTTATACAATATGGAACAGATAAGGCTACAGTTGTACAGTGTGGAGTATATGAGCAGTTCCTTGTTTACTGTTGGTTGTTTCTGTTTGTTTTTGTTAGGTAACCATAGCACCACCTTCTTGGCCCACACCTCTGAGGTTCATAACTTTGTGGGGTTAAAGTTCACATAGATCAACTAAGCACTACTGAAACTAACTGCTACTGGAAGTGAATGACTTTTTTGCCGTTCCTACATCCTGTCCCTATCAAATGATTTTTTTTAGTGGGTTTTTTTTGCCAGGCATGTTTTACTCGTCAGACCAGAAAAATGTGTACAGACATGATGTCCTGCCAGGAGTATGAACAGGCTGGAGGTCAGAGGTCAGGGGTCAGGAGGGATAGTGATGACTTACTCTGGTTGCAGGTGATGCCGGTCCAGCCTGGAGTACAGATGCAGGTGTCTCCCTCCTCCCCACACACAGCGCCATTTGCACAATCCATACAGGTGACACCACAGTCATCACCAAACGAACCTGCCTCACACACTGATACATACACACACACACACACACACACACACACACATAACAGACATACACACAAACACATACAGTCAAGGGGAGTGGATGTTGAATTTTGAGTGGTGTTGAAGTATTAACATGTGTCAGTAGGATTAAGTACCTGCAGTAATGATTACATCAGTGAAAGGTCCCTAAAGGTGTGTGTTTGTGTGTGTGTGTGTGTGTGATCCTTGCTTACTAATCTTGTTGATCAGGGTGAGTTCCCCCCTCTGCTTCCGGCCGCGTGTGTGTCCTGCGAACACTGTGTGTTCGTCGGCGTAAGGTTCGTGCAGGGCGGCAGTGTACTGAAGGAGCTGTGGAGTCCGGCGGAAGAGCAGGTCAGGAAGACGAAGGACCTCCAGCTCCTCTTCCTCAGCCTCAGACTCATCTTCTTCTTCTGCATCAAGGTCACTGTCATAGAGAGCTACACACACACACACACACACACACACACACACAACCCAAACGCACACACACACCATACACGCGTGCACACGGATACACGGAAATTCGATAAATAACTCAAAAAATCCTCCCCCAGCTTTCCAGTCAGTGTATGAACACACACTCTCGCTATTGCGTACATCACACACATGGTTATAGAGCACAATTCAGCTTCTGTTCAGGTCTCATGGATAATACATAATACACAAACACAGACAGAGGTGGAGGTGCAGGCTGAGCAGTGCAGTGGTGCCTGGAGGAAAGGTGTAGCACGCTGGGTGGATGGACTCACGGACGCAGGTGTGCTGGTCGTGCTCCAACCGGAAGCCCTCCCTGCAGAAACATTCGTAAGACCCGGCCACGTTCACGCAGTAGTGATTACACCCGGACGTCTCCGACACACACTCGTTAATGTCTGCGGAGAAGCCCCATCAAACCATCAGAGCACCAGCTTGACAGGAGATCATTCTCAAAAACATTGTCCAAATCACGCTCAGTCAAAGCGTGATTAAACACACTCACCATCACACGCACAGCCATCCAGGTTGAGTGTGTATCCCGGGTTACAGCTACACTCGTACCCTCCTGGGTAGTTCTTGCAGTAGTGTTGACAGCACGACCCCTCCCCTTCACACTCATCACTGTCTGTGAAGCGCACACACACACACACACACACACACACACACACACACACACGTGTACATCCAAGAAAATGCTCTTGTTACATACAGTCGTAACATGCTGTAATACACTGAACACAGGTTTGGAGTACTTAACAAGTTGACCCTGAGATAATGACGTAGTTGTAATGATGTAGTGAAGGTGGTGTAACTGCGCTCCTTCAGTCTTTCCCTTGCTCGTTCTGAGGGATGAGTTGGACTGTTTATTCAGAGGTTTATAGATCAGGTTTAATGAAACAAGGTTCACCCAGGTTCTTACCCACACCTGTAGGACATCAAGGACTCATGACCACGCCCAAATGTACAGAGTACTGAGGCAAGAGTCAGTACCGTTACAGTAACACAGAGCGTAGTACCGCTACAGTAACACAGAGCGATTATACGCGCTTTTTTTTCTAACCTGTCATCTGTCTCATCTGGTTTAGACCCTTTTTTTCTGAATAATGGCTTTTCCGTTTGTCTGTCCTTTGAGCCCTGCCTGTTGTGATGTTGATATTTCGATTCGCCATCGAACGATGTCATTAATCGATGCACAAACAGCCCAACGCCCTCACACATGTTCCAGTTGTCGGTGGTCGGTGTGAGGAGCGAGAACCTCGGGTCTACAGCGACTTCAGCAGTTCAAAAAAAACAGCGACAAAATATCACCAAACACTCTAATCTTATCTAATCCCAAACAATCTAACCTTATCACAACATTGCCCCAAAACGTTGAGTTTCCCAAAAGCACACAGCACAAAGGTCCATCTGAGGTTCGACACACCTAGCCTCAGAAGGGTGGCCGTGGGCTCGTACCTATGCATGTCTGCAGGTCGTCATCGAGCCGGTAGCCATGGCTACAGGAGCAGAGGGGTCCGCTGGTGGTGTGTTCACACATGTGGGAACAGCCACCGTTATCTTTCTCACAGCCGTTCACAATCTCCATCTCTATGCCTGAGCAGAGACAGGTGTTAAAGACCTATATCTGCAAAGAACCTGAAACTGTGTGTGTGTGTGTGTGTGTATGTGTACTCACGGTAGCACTGCTTCCCGTCTGCGCCCAGCTCAAAGCCTGGGTTACACACACACCTGAAGGATCCTGGTGTGTTCACACAACGATGCGCACACCTGGCCTTATCGGACACACACTCGTCGACATCTATGGAAGCAGAATTCACACACAACACACACAGCGTTTATTGGACGGAAGAAAAAGACAACACACACAGTATTATGTGTTCGTACAAACCACATATTTCACAGCGTAGCAAACCACGTGTCAGAATTCAAGACCATGACAGTGGGTCATGGTATGAACACACCAGTCCAAGATATAGACAGATGCATCATGACTACCATAAAAAGTCCAGAGGGGAACATCAGAAGAAGCACTGATGTAGAACGAAAATGTCTGGTTGCAGGCAGCTAATTTCTACACCAGCAGACTGCTGGTAGCAACAGCAGTATTCACTCTGAAAAGCGTGGAAGCATCTCAGCTGGTAAAATCCAGCCAAATGGCTCCGATCGGCATTTACCTGTGTGTGTGTGTGTGTGTGTGTGTGTGTGTGTGTGTGTGTGTGTGTGCATTTACCAATGCAGTTCTTGTGGTCTATGTCCAGTGTGTATCCAGGTCTGCAGCTACATTCTATGACTCCATTCTCATGGCTACACAGCTGAGCACATCCCCCATTACCCTCTAAACAAAGATCCTTCACTGTATATACACACACACATACACACACACACATACACACACACACACACACACACACACAGATGGTTTTAGCTTATGAAGACAGTTAGTTAAACATTTGTCACATAAAAAAATCTAACCTAAACCCTAAGTCTAACTTTAAACCTTAGACCTGACCCTAACTATAAACTCTAAATTCTGAACCATAAACACTAAGCCTAATGCCAAATCCTAGGACGAACCCTAAACCTCAGTAGCTCTGAAGAAATGGTTTTCCACTTGGTTCAACCATTTGCTTTGAAGACATATTCTAGACATTTCTTTTCAGCAACTGTCCAGATGTGTGCACTTACACTCGCAGTGTCTGCCATCACTCTTGAGCTGGTAGTCACGGCGACACTGACATTTGTAATGGTCATTACCCAGATCCACACACCTGTGCTCACAACCCCCATTCATGAGCGAACAAGAGTTCAGTGCTGCAGAGAAACACTCAGGCTAACGGCACCAGCAAATACACACTCCAGCAAATACACACGGTTATGGTTATAAATGTCAAATGTTGTAGCTTGACATGAGTTGCAAAATCGTTTGTGAGCAGTGTGTTGACAACTTGTAATGGTAAACCCAGAATTTTTTTTATATATATATATAAAAACTGTTTATAAAAAGGAAAAACAGGAAGCATTCAACTCCATTTTGGATCATGCACAAAGAGATTTTTGGAGCGTGTTACGGAAATGTTCTGCTCTCTCACTTTCTTTCTGCCTAAGTGTATGACTGATATCAGGTCTGAAAGCACAGGTCAGTGCTGCTGTCTCAAGCTGATGACATCGCCAGACATGTCTCAGAATGATGATGTTGCCAAGCAGCGCTGAATCGAGCTGGAGAGTGATGAGTTATACAGAGGTGATGGAGCTGAGCCCTCGCTCTCATGCCCGGGGAGTGTGTGTGTGTGAGAAGGTCTTACCTATGCACGTACGTGCATCAGCATGCATGCGAAAGCCCTCACTGCACTCACAGTGGTACGACCCAGGAGTGTTCACACACTTCTGCTGACAGCCTCCATTCATTTCTGTACACTCGTCTATGTCTGCAAACACACAGACACGCACGCAGACACACAAATATAGTTACTAAACGTAACTAAAATAACCCAGTAATGACAGGGCGTTTAACAAATCCGTTACCTCACAACCTTGGAAGTTATGGTGGCAGGGAGTGATACATCGTTAGCGTGTTCATCAGTGAGCACATAATGTCACTGCAGTTTGAGACATGACGAAGACCCATGATTAAAACCGCAGGCAGACAACACAAAACTGAATCTTGCACAGATTCCCCATCTATCCATGCAAGCCTGCTGTTTTAAAAAAAAAAAAGAATCATGCCAGAATTATCAAGCCATTTGGATTCTGGAAGATCCATTTGGAATGTTTCATAGTTCTAGAAGGAAAAAGCTTCCGTGTCTATGAAGATAAACAGATCCAGTTGTCTCATGAGGAACGAGGCCTAAACACTACCTTACAATTCCTGCACAGCTAATTAAGATTTAGAGAGCATCTGCTGAGCACATTGAACCCCTCTTCCTGTGTGTGTGTGTGTGTGTGTGTTGTGTGTGTGTGTGTGTGTGTGTGTGTGTGTGTGTGTGTGTGTGTGTCTACGATTATTTGGGCCACTCGAGTGACTTTCGAGTGAGTTTTAACCCTGACTCCAGACCAGTGTGAATTAGCACAAAGCCCCTTCAGCCTGCCATCCTCACCATATCAACTACACTCCACTTCATAACTGAGTGTCCCAAATATAAATCAATTAGAAACCCATTCTATAGGAACATCTGCAGCACCTGTCCTGAGTTTCTAGACTGCAATAAGAGAAGAGAGAAGTGATTATGTAAACATAAAGATTTATAGCAGCTTGTACATCCAGCCTGAGGGACTACCAGTAATTCTTTTCTCCTTTCAGTTAGTCAGTATTGTTGATTAATAACTGTTAAGAATTTATTTTATAATGTACTTGATTTTGTTCTTTTCATAGCTATTTCCCCTTTCTTGTTTATGTTCATTTTCTTTGGCAGCAATGTAACATATTCATGCCAATAAAGTACTGTTGAGTTTAACTGAATTTGAGAGAGAGTGAAAGTTCAGAGAGAGAGAGAAAGAAAGAAAGAAAGAAAGAAAGAAAGAAAGAAAGAAAGAAAGAAAGAAATAGAGAGAGAGAGAGAGAGAGAGAGAGAGAGAGAGAGAGGAACAGACAGGAGCCGTGTGTTTGAGTTTTCTGACTACATTCCACTGTGCTGAACTTGCCATGTAAAAAATGCAGCTTAAATGTGTGTGTGTGTGTGTGTGTGTGTGTGTGTGTCTTTCATAGGTGAGTAATGGGTAAAAGGGGCCTGAGTGAAAAAACATACTCCATCTCCTGAGGTTTATTTATATATATATAACAATTTATTTGTAGCATCTCAGAAACACTGATGGTGACAGAGGAAAAGTTTGCTCGGCTAACAGCCAATCAAAACTTGCAACTTGCTGGAAGTTAGCATGATTACCATGCTAAATGCTAACCTGTCTGAAACAACATTATGGCGACTGTCATTAGCGTGCACCGTTACCGTGGCAGGCCTTGCCGTCAGCATCCAACGTGCTGCCCTCAGGACACTTGCAGTAGAAGCTCCCGATAGTGTTACAGCACACAGCCTCACAGCCACCATTAGAGTTCTCACATTCGTTCACATCTGGAGGGAGAGGGACAAAAAGAGAAAGATGGGAGAGAGAGTGGGGGGGGGTGTGAAATGTCAAGTAATATGTGAACAAACATTTAAAAAAAGATAATTAAATTTTAAAAAGACATTTCAGAAATGTGTCCTGAGGAGCAATGACTCAAATCACTCCATAAAAAGAAAATGTCCCAGTTCAAAAGATCACAATGCAGCTCATGAACTGGGTAATCAGAGGTCAAAGGGCACTTCACAAGTTCGTTTGCCTTGTGCCACTGACAGGATGCAGAAGTCTCCTGACAAATCCAGCAATTACTGGAACTGAGTTTACACGTAAACGTCAGCAGGTATGAAAATCCCCCACTGATGAACAGATGGGCTGATTTTGATGTCTGTTTGTTCTGTTAAGCCCTCAGTGACCCCTCTTTCTGACACACACACACACACACACACACACACACACACACACACACATATGCAGGTTAAATAGTTTCCAGCTTGCTTGTATATTCACCTCTTTAGTCATTTCCCTTTAAATAGGCTTTGTAATAATGTCTGCTATCTGTACCCTTTAACACACACACACACACACACACACACACACACACACACACACACACACACACACACACACACACACACACACACACACTAAGAGTTAGATAATATATTAAATAAACTATGAGGTTATGCCAGATAGTAATAAAGCAATACCACATTATTTGTGATGACACAGGTCAGAAGTCACTGACTTTTGCCAATGACAAGTTTAGTGTCCATGTAGCAACAAGTATTAACAACAATCAAGACTGCTTTGTGTGTGTGTGTGTGTGTGTGTGTGTCTGTGTGTGTCAATTATGGCAGTAACTGATGGAGAGTAATATCCTTAGTGACAAACCAACACACACAGGAAGAGGCATCTGAGCTAGCCAAGAAAAACTGCCCTCCTGATACACATCCATTTTCTCCATCTCCCACAGCACACACAGATTTCTGAAGAACACTTACATGAATTGCTGATCCAACATTTGTGTGCTATGAAAACCGTTTCCCATGGCAGACGTTATGCTACTGCTCTGTCAGCTGTGTATATGCACACACTCTCTCTCACATGCACACATACTCTTGACATACCTTAAGTCCCATGTTTGTGTGCGTGTATGAAAGAGAGAGATACAGGAAAAAAAAAAAACACCACGGGCAAAATCTCTCGAAGGCTCATCTGCAGAGCCTTAGAAACCAAGGATGGGTCGCCATACCAAATCCCAGGCCCCACCCACACTTGGTCTCTAATGCTACACATCTTTGTTTTCAGGTGACAGGAAGTTCCACAGGAGACCATAGGAGGTCAAGAGGTTGTTGGTTTGATCCTCAAAGATGCAATGACCATCTGTGGGTAAAAGTCAAAGAGAGTCCAACAGGCCCTGCTTTCTTGGGAGGGAAAAACGTCTTAGATCTTCTTGCCCTCTAGCAACAAGTGCAGGGCATCTAACCAAGTATGGGCATCTGTTGGATCACATGCACAAAACGAGGTCATTAGTGCTCTCCTCCAAGCATGTTCAGCTGTTAAGTCAAGTCAAATTCTTATAAAGCACCTTTTACAACAGCAGTTGTCGCAAAGCAGCTTTACAGATGTCTGAGTTCAATCCCCCAGTGACCAAGGGCAAGGAAAAACTCCCTGAGAGCATGAGGAAGAAACCTTGAGAGGAACCAAGACTGGTGGGGGCCCATCCTCCTCTGGCAGTGAACAGTGAACAGAAATTAAGTAACGAGTCTATTCATTAATTGTGTAATTATAAATAGGTTCTAGTAGAAGTGTAAAATTGGTCTTTGTTTTCCCACTTGCCCCTCCCTATGCCTCCACTTGCCCCTCCCTATGCCTCCACTTGCCCCTCCCTATGCCTCCACATGCACCTCCCTATGTCTCTACATGCCACTCCCTATGAATCCACAGGCCCTTCCCATGAATCCACATGCTCCTCCCTATGAAACACATGCCCCTCCCTATGAAACACATGCCCCTCCCTATGAAACATATGCCCCTCCCTATAAATACACATACCCCTCCCTAAAAATACACATGCCCCTCCCTATGAAACACATGCCCCTCCCTAAAAATACACATGCCCCTCCCTATAAATACACATACCCCTCCCTAAAAATACACATGCCCCTCCCTAAAAATACACATGCCCCTCCCTATGCCTCCTCATGCCTGTCCCTATGCCAGCATATGTGACTTTAAGTAACACTTGATCAGTTTGATCTGTTACAAAAAAATGAATGAGGAGTTTCAAATGAATTTGTGTTTCAAATATTTTAGTGAGAATCACATATACACGCACACACACACACACACACAGATGTACACACTTTGAACCACTCCACATTTACATATAAAGATTTCAACAGCACAGATTCATCGATTGTTTAGTTCATGAAGCTTCATTGTTTCTGTTTCAAAGTTTTTTGAAATAGCTTAGAGATCTTTAAACTCTTTTAGCAAGGACCAAAGAGAACCTCCACACATATTCCCACACTCAGAGTCGAGTTAAAACACCTACATCTCTGAAACTCACAATCCCCTGCTTTCCAAAGCTAACACCTGGCTATCCTCTCTCTCTCTCTCTCTCTTTCTCATCTGGGTTTTATTCACTCCTCTATCAATGATCTTCCAATGACTGCAAGCACAGGGGAGAGCAAAATGAAAAAACACTTGAGACGAGACAGAAAAACGTTTTTGGCTTTGTTATATTAATTCATACCTATTTCAGAGTTCAGGTTTTGTCCACTCATAGAGATCTACATACACATCATACACATATCTTCATACACATCTCCATCCATTTTTAATAATGTTTACACTGTGCTGTTGCTGTTACTAGCAGTGCACTGGTTGGTAGAAACAGGAAACTGGAAATCTTGACCTTTTCTCAAAAGAATATATTTTACTCAGATCTAAAGATTATGGCACAAAGAGATTACCGTATATCAAACACAGAGTCCCTTAGTCCTAAGGATAACCTCCTGTCAGATGCAGATGTTTTCCCAAAAGAAAATTTCTGTGATTCTTATTACAGAGGCCAGGGTGAGCATCATTTTAAACTGTCTCTGCCGAGCCTATAAGATCTTGCAAAGAGCTTCTCACCTCGGAAATGCGCACTCATAGGGTGATGCAGCAAACATCATTGTGTGTGTGTGTGTGTGTGTCTGGCTAACCTTTCAGAGCGCATGAGGACAAGTGTGGACAGGGTTAAGTCCACACGAAAAACAGCTCCCACTGGGGCCTTACAAAGAAAGAGAAACCCACCTGCAGTTGAATCAAAATACAGTACACAGACACTGAGGATCCGATCCAAACAGTGAAATCGCACCAGGTCCAGAGGCTACTGCACAACTGCTGGGTGGATGGAAATCACATTTGGCAATGGTTTGATGAGCTTGTTCTTAGAGCTACTGCATGAGATGCAACACTGCAAACTGGAAACTGATGCAATTCCTATATAAACAAACTGGGCTCAACTCACTTGCGTTTGAAACTGTAATTTTTTTTTTTCAGTTTTATCTGTGTTTTCCATAAATGATTAGGTATGTGAAAAGAGATTTGTGTTTAATTCACTAATCCTCTCTTTCAGGAAATGTACTATAAGTCAGTACAGATGTGTTATTCCCATCTTGATCTCCTAGGAATTGTGTCTTTGGTTCTCTCCCTCTCTCTCTCAAACTCACTTTTTCTTTTAGTCTCTCTCTCTCTCTCTCTCTCTCTCTCTTTCAAACTCTCCTCCCATTGTCAATCTCGTACACAGTGAGAAACAGGTTTATACTTTAGGCGTAATCTCAACGGACACGTGCGGGTAGACTCAGGAATCTCCTCTCGCCCACTTCCCTTGGACCACCCTGAAGAGACAGGCGGAGGGACAAGAGCGAGAGGGCATTGTTTTCAGATAAACACCTGCATCAGTCCCACTTCTGCTGTTTCTGGTCAACCTGTGTTCCGCCTTTGGTCTGTCATGCCACTTTTTTGTTGTTATCTCTCTTTGTTGTTATCTCTTTTTGTTATCTTTTGTTATGTCTTTTGTTATCTCTTTTTGTTGTTATCTCTCCCTTTGTGTTTGAACTAAGAACAACTAAGAATAATGTTATAAACCATAAAGTAGTTGAGCCACCCAATGGAGGACGGGTTCCCTTGTGTATTGTTAGTTCCAAAGTGTCTTCAGGCTCCACCAGGGAGTTGTTCCCTGAAACCGTTGCCCTCGGCTTGTTGATGTGTTGTAATAGAAATAAACTTGTACTGGAACTTAACCGTTATGTTGGGTACTGATGTCACTGTGGGTTTGTTCCTTTGCTTGTATAAAAACTTTGGTTTGGAATTAACACTTGCTTTCCTTTTTTCTGTGTGTGTTTTTGCCCACAACCACATTTAACCACTGCAGCACAACAGATGAAGGAAAATGTTTCAACTCAGATATTCGTGTGCGTCTAATTCAACTTCACATCCAAATATTTAGCCATACTTTAATTTAAGAGTTTATAATTGTGCTCATTAGACAGCAGGCTAGTTGTCCTCGAGGGCCTTGTGCTTACTAAACGAGACCCTCATGAGTTGCAGATTAGCTGTTAAAAACACCACAGGAACTCCAGTTTTTATATCACACCAGACTGTCCGTTGTGGGGTTAAATCCTGTCTCTAAACACTAAATCCGGTCTCTAAACACTTATCTCTCTTTAAAGTTAAAATAGAATAAGGTGGGCTAATACAAACAGAGACGGAGAGACAAATATCAAAACAGGAAGAATATAATGAATATGTGAAGAAAGCTGTTTTACAGCAGAGAGGTTTTTTACAGTTAGCAACAGAATGACATACAAAAGCTCCATTTAACAGTCACGCTCAAATGTCACACTACGTCCTGCACCCAAATCTCAAAGCCAAGACAGAGACATTACGCACCCCAGTATAAACAGCGGGGGGGACATCCAATCAGGCAGCAGATTGGTGGTGTGAGTCCCCCCCCCACACACACACACACACTGCTGGAGCCGTCTGAGTCTTAACGGCATGTCACTCAACACCCCTACAGAAGTGCTGAGAGGAGCAAAACGTGTGACCTGTAACCTCACAAAAATGCCTGCTCTCTCAGAACAAAACAAGCAAACAAATGTGCACACACACACACACACACACACACACACACACCTGCACACATACACACATGCACACGCATAAACACACAGACACTTAACATTATTATTCTGTATTTAATATTACTATGAACATCACTGAAAAGATTTGTGAGTAAACACTGAGATCTCAGCACACAGGCCAGGAACATCAGTCAGCACTGCGTGGTACTCTTACACACGCACCCTTACACACACATACACATCCTGTAAACAAATCAATAAACACATGTGCTTACATACAGCTGCGCAAATCTCTCACTTAAACAAAAAAGCATAATGAAGAAAGATTTTCCTTCCTAGTGATCTCAGCCTGACACTGAAGAAATACGAACCAGCTGAGCAGTAGCAAGGCAAAAAATGAGGGACAGAGAGAGAGAGAGAGAGAGAGAGAGAGAGAGAGAGAGAGAGAGAGAGAGAGAGAGAGAGAGAGAGATAGAGAGAGAGAGAATGTGTGTTTGGTGTGTAGGTATAGAATTGCATTTTAAAGTGTAAAACTGCATGTTTTCAGATCAAACAGATAGATAGGCAGAACTCAGGCAGTGTGTGTGTGTGTGTGTGTGTGTGTGTGTGTGTGTATGTAAATGTGAATCACCAAACACTACTCATGTCAACCCACCTTTGTTACCCTCTTTCTCTCTCTCATGTATTTTTTAAATGACAGCTGTAACTACACAACTGTGTTTGCGTACTGTAACTACACAAACACACATATGAACACAAACGTGTGCACACATATTGTCTGACCATGCTTATATATCTGTGTAATGAGTGACCTCCCTTCACATTAGCATTACTTTCTCCAACTTCTGATCCACTATGACACTTCTGTCAAACTCTGGGACATTTTTAAGGTGTGAATCATACATATATATGAAGATGTGTGAATATGTATGAATATGTATGAATGTGTGAATATGTATGGAAATGTGTCATCAGTTCTTGTGCCCTTGAGCTGAGTTTTCTTTTGACCTACAGCGTCATTTGTGTGTGTGTGTGTGTGTGTGTGTGTGTGTTCCAGATATCACTGAAACCAGTAAACAATGTCCCACAGCAGTAAATCGGTGTCTTAATGAGCAACAGCAAGCGCAGGAGGGCTAATGCACAACAGACAGTGTGAACAGGCTTACGGTAACAAATGAATCAACTGACATCATAGATTGGAAACAGGATGGAGGACGGTTTTGTGTGTGTGTGTGTGTGTGTGTGTGTGTTTTATATATACATATGGTTTATATAGGCAAAAATATTTAAAACACAAATCAAACTGCATAAATATATTCATCCTTTTCTCTTTATCGCTCTTTCTATCACTCCGTCGCTCTCCTTCAATCTGTTTCTCAACCTGTTTCTTACTCTGTTTCTCTCAGTTGGGCTTCATTTCTGGCCATTTGCCAAACGCTACCATCTGCTTCTCCAGAAACCTCTCACTCTAATATCTTTGTGACGCAAAACTTCCACTGTTTAAAGTATCACAAGAGGACGGCTGTAATCTAAATGCCTTTAATACAGACTGGCACAAGCATCTCTCATGAACTTATCACTACATGTACTCCCTCAGGGCTGGAAGGGGGTCCCCTGTAATCACACGTAAACTGGCTAAATGATTCCAGAATGAGCAGAGCTACATTATGAATCCTGTCATGAAAGCAGCAGTGAGAGCTGATGTTTCCTTTACTCCTATAGCAGAGACCTGACAGAAACCTGATAGAAACATGCTGATCCAGGAACAGCGTCCATCACATCAGGCCGTAAAAGGCAACAGCTGATCACGAAAGGCAACAACCGATCACAGATCAGCATTGGACACTTTGAAGAGCATGTGTAGAGGAAAAGCTGTGAGAAAGTATTCACCCCCCCCCCACCACTCTCCCTAGAGTCATTTGGCTTTAATACATTTCCCATTCCAAAAAGGAAAAGTCCTTTTACCCTTTTCCAAACTCCACAACAGTGCTTCTGAACTGTTAACTGTTGACTCATGTCGGTCAGGAGAGGATGGACCTCCCCCCCCTCCACCAGTCTTGGTTCTTCCCAAGGTTTCTTCCTCACGCTCTTAAGGAGTTTTTCCTTGCCACTGTCACCCTTGGCTTGTTTACTGGGGGTTTAGACTCAGAGACTTGTAAAGTTGCGTTGAGACAACATCTGTTGTAAAAAGCTCTATATAAATAAAACCTATTTGATTTAATTTCATTTTTGCCTGTCAGCTATATGTCTCGCAACTCAGAAGCCCTAGGTAAGCACTTTAGGGCTGTGACATATAACAGAAGATCATGTGACAAAACCTCCCATATTCAGCCTTGGATATGCTAGCAGATCCTAGCAGATTGTGAGAAGATTGGCATCATACACTCTCTGAATGAGAAACAGATTCTACGCTAAACTACCAGGAATTGCACTCTATCCGACAGGTTACTTACCGCCGAATGGAACGCAGCAAACTTGCTCAAAATCACGCGCTGTCCTGCTAATGAGCCAGTGATCAAACCAACATGGAGGTAGGGCATCGTTGCTGTTATATTGTTGTTGTTGTTTGTGGAGAACACACGGAGCAGGAGCTAGCTGGCTACCCAGCATCGTGTTAGTGTTAGATATGCTAGCTGCAACACTGAAATCTTGAAGTGCAAAAATCTATTGCTTGTTTGCTGTTTTACTTTATCTGCTACTTGTATCGCCCTCCCAGAGACACTGGGGGATCCGTTCATATTTGATCTGCACACTACTACACTATATGAAGAGTCCAGTCTACAACACTCAGGTAAGTCTCATATACTCTGACTTGTCAGAAGCTAGACTGGTTAAGAATCTGTGACATCCATCGACACCAACTGGCCTCAGAGCCTGCAGACAAGGACCCCGTAACATTTACTGTGCCCAACTGGGAATCATGGGTAATGGGTGTAGTGTCAGAGAAGGTTTGGCCACATGGAGAATTTGAATAAATGAGAGATGATGAATTGACACATTGTGATAAAGAAGTGAAGAGGGACCAAAAAAAAAAAAAGAAAAGAAGAATTATTGCTGATTAAAAAGGTCTTTATCGAGTGTGATGTGATGAAAAATACAAATAAACTAATATAAAGAAATGTTTAAAAAAAAAGTTTGTGAATGCAATCGCACACACACATATCCACACTTACTCTCTGTTGCAAACACACACCTACTGTAATTCCTCACCTCAGAGTGTGAAAACCTCACGACCAGGAGAGAGGGAGCACAAACATGTCACACCAAATCAAACAAATACCGCTGGATTTCTGTGATAGTTTACACCTGTAGTGCCACTGTGTCTACACATACACACACACACACACATACACACACAGCTGGCAGAAACAAGCTAATTGTGGAGGAAGGGCTCTAAATGGCAAGACAACTGTAAAGCCACCAAAGCCAGAGAAAACCCTTAAGCGTGTGTTTTCCCACTCCAACCCAATCACACACACACACACACACACACACACACACACTCACACACAGAGATTAGCAAGACATGGGCAGGTGTGACCTGTACATTGCAGTCTCACATGGCTGAGGTAGTGACAGCAACATGACAAAGACAAACAAACCCACCAAAAGGACAATAGTAATGTTCAAGTAACAAAGCATGTTTTACTTGATGCCTGCAGATCTTTCCAGACTTCATCATATCTAACGCTCATCTCTCCAGACTTCATCCTATCTAACGCTCATCTCTCCAGACTTCATCCTACCTTCTTCATCATTTGCTGACCTTTCACACACACACACACACATGCTATAGTTCTAAACTCACCATACTGGCAGCGAGGTCCCTGGAACCCAGCAGGACACTCACACACCTGATCTCCTGAATCTGCACACTGGCCTCCATTAAAACACGTCCCAGAGGCACACAGTCCTGAAGATGAGTACACACACACAGATATGCACAAACACATACAAACACACAGAAATACACAAACACATACACACAAACAGATATGGACAAACACACAAACGCATACACACATAAGTAAGCCATAATAGACTGTTAATGACCTTATATCAAGTTAAACTTTTAACAAGCTTAATGGTTTGCTGTAAAATGTGTGCACAAACACGTATTCACGCACAATCACACACACACACAATCACACACACACACACACACACACACAGATGTTTACAGCACATTTCTTACTGTGTAAGCAGCCCCTTTCCTCTCCTTTCTGTGACCATCCTGCACAACATTTATAAACAGTCTGCAGCTCCATACTGTACACCTGCCTGTAGGCTGTATAGTAACCTGTCCTGAAAAAGAGAGACAGACAGACAGAGAGGAAAAGAAACAGAGGCTGAGGTCTGACTGCCATATTTGTGTGTGTGTGTGTGTGGGGGGGGGTCAGGGTGTTTTCCTCACCTCCTCTCATAACCCATGCACCAGCGCCGGGGAGAACAGCCCTGCTTCCACACCTTCACCATGCGAGTGAAGGCCTGCACACATGGCTGCTGAACTCCCAGCATCTGCACCTCCTGCTCCTCACACACGTTCGGCCTGAGGAGAGAGAGAGAGAGAGAGAGAGAGAGAGAGAGAGAGAGAGAGAGAGAGAGAGAGAGAAAGAGAGTGAAGAAAGGAAAGCCAGAAGGAAAATCACAGAATGAGAGAAACAGAGAAGAGGAGAGAAAAAGTTGGAAAAGATGGTTTAAGAGGGAAAAAAAACCAACCATTAGCACCTTCTGTTACAGCAGGACTATATCTGGCATTACACACTGCTGAAGGTTACAGACAGAAATGCCATTAATAAGGTGATCTCAAACACAAGGAACGGATCTACTCAGTGTAGTTCTATGTTGAATGCAAAAAGTTCACTTTTACACTCCAGGACCTGATTCCAGCCCTGATCACACACCTGGCTCTGTCAGGTGTGCTAAATTATGACTCAATTATATTGTATGAGATTAAAAACAAAAAAACCCAAACAACATCATTTAAGAATGCAGTCAAGGGTCATTGCATCAGAGCTATCATGTTCATGAGCTGACAGGGACGCCCTTTTTAGTGCTGATGTCATCAGGAAGCGACTGCTAATGGGAAGCGGGTGGGAACATGGGAGCAGACTCTAGTCCCATCATGCTCAGAGTTTCCTTCTTCAGGGCTACTTGTTTAGATATTCCAGATTTGCCTTTATGTGGGGGTCAGGAATAATAACACAGCATTCAACTAGGTGGACTAAATCAACAGCAGTTACAAAAATGAGGAGCATTGTGGAATGATGTCAGATCAGTAACATACACTCACAAAATCACATGCGCGCACACACACACACACGCACACACACAAGCACAAAAGATGTATGGTATGCAAATCCACATAATTTCTCCAGTGTACATTTCTGCACAGTTCATTTTTGTCTGTTTTTCCAAAGTTCAGAATCTTAATTAAATTTGATCATTTTAATTTCATTTGTTGTATCTTCTATCTGACACATTTACTAAATCAAATAATTTTCAAATAGTCAGAGAAATAAGTGGTATTCCAGAAAACTTCAATCTAGTCTCAGATTTTAACTGCGAAGTATATTTGAATTCAAGATCAAAGTATGTAATATAGCAGATCTCCAGGGTCGGAATTGAAACGTCTTCACAGGAGATAGTGAGATTAGTCATCAGATAGGATTGAACCACTGCCTCAAACAGCCTCAACAACTGTTGCACTACCCTGCCGAGATTCCAGTGGTGGTCGCGTGCATACACGCAGAGGCCAAAGACATGACTACTTCATCTAATGAGCATAATCTACTGTATGAAAAACGTACACACACTCACGTTACACCTACATATGAACAACACACACAGGCACACACAACGCACAAACACTTTTAAAGTTAAACTCATTTCACATGTGTTCTCTGAAAGTAGGATGCAAAAAAACGTTTCGTATGCCTCTCGCTCAAAAAACAAAGATGACATTACACCGACAGCTTAGATCACCTTCATAAAAACAAAATGAGAGTTTGGGCATTTAAAACTATTCCTTAAATACAGTCAGGCCAGTTGGTTCTTCAGCCAAAGTCGCCGAAGTTGAGAAGTAATTTAAAAACGATCAATACTTCTATCATTTAAAAAACATTCAATCAGGCTCCATAACCTTGTCATTCTCCATAACCATCTGATTTCAACAGACCCATGCGGAAAACGGAATTAACGGAAAAAAATATCATAAATAAAACTATGGCCAACAATCTGTAATAAAAACGGCCGTGCTCTTCCCATTAACACATTTTAATGATCACCCGCAACTTACTGACACGTTACAATATGCGTATAAACTGAAGAGCTATCCCTGGTGGGTCGACATCTAGTGGACAATTGCGATTACTGCAATCAATTAATCTTGAAGGAATTCGACTGCATTAACGCCATATTAGCTATAGGCACCAGTGCATAGTTCGCTCAGAAGCTAGGTAACATATGAAATATTAGTAGGCTAATGCGTTTTCCAGATGTGAATTGGTTCAAATGCAGTTTATCCCATGAAAACCATAAACGATATATATCTAGAGTACTTTTTTCTTCATTTTCCGTGACAGGTGTTATCTTCTCAGGCTCCTTTCCACTTTTACAAAACCTCTGTTTACAGTATACTGTTTCAAACTAAATTATGTTAGCAAAAATAAAACGTATACATACTCCGGTTCTTTTAGCTCAGACATACTTATTCCGTTTTGGAATTTTAACTGCATTTATTCAACATTCTGACATTATAGACCTACGCATAGTTTATACTCTACTTGCACATTACCTTCGTTCTAGGTTAATCGTAAATTGTTCAGTGTTGTGGATGCACGTATAGTCTGTGACATACAAGTTACTCACATGTCCGGCTGCAGGTCCAGTGATAAGGCAATGTACGAAGCGTTTAGCGAAATCATAGCACACCAAAGTATAATTTTAGAGGTAGACATTCTGTATCTCATAAAAAGTTACTTCGGATTTTCCGTAAAACTGACGCCGGATGGTAATGATGTTCCCGGATCTTCAAGGCTGAAGCAGTATATGAGACAATAAGTTTACCGTCCACTCAATGGCCCGATTAGTTCTTTCCCCCATCAATATGATGTAAACCAAGTGTGTTACATACAAATTTTTCTAGCCACATGTACAGAACTGGCAGATTGGCGCATTTCGAACTCAAAGCGATTAAACGTGAGAACACGCATCACGCATCTCAGGCAGTCCGTTTTGTGGCGAGCGCACCCGTCCTAAAGATCAGCAGGACAGTATCATTCAAAGTTGCAGCCGCTAGGGGCTATAGGACGAAGTCTCCAAATGTTGTTTTTTTTTTGCTTTTCTCAGGTTTACTCCTAGTTTGTTGATGTTGTTGTTAATCAGTAGGCTATTTTATTAAAATACAGCTATTAAAGAAAAACAAATAAGCATCGAATTTGTTGAAAACACCTGAAATAATTAATATTTTAGAAAATAGACTAAAGAGATTACTCATGTTTTGGGCGATAAGATATATTTATTATCACATTGACAACAACGTATAGATTGTTAACTAAGATATAGTTCAAGATTTTTGCATCCGCCAAAGTTGATTCAAGTCTGCCCACATTATTTGACTGCATCTTAATAAATAAATAACCTAAAAACCGGCCGACTCGCGACTGGACTTTTAATTTGAAAGTCGTTATGATGGTATGTAAACACAGTTCGCTAGCCGCCTTCCTAGTGCTCAGTTTAGGCGGATTGTTTCAGGGCGTTGGGATGGGGATGCTGCTTTCCTAAGTGTAACTATTTAGCTAA
>JAOYMR010000012.1:8646245-8662370 GCA_025802075.1 Tenebrosternarchus preto | reverse complement strand
GAACCACAGTTAGCTCTAATAGAGAACCACAGTTAGCTCTAATAGAGAACCCCAGATTCTTATCTTACAGTCAGGGTTAGCTCTAACTGTACACTTTAATATTGAACTATTTTTCAGTGTTTTTTTGTCTGTCAATATGCTTTTTCTTATCTCTTTTTTCTGGTCCTGTCTTGTCTTCTCTTGTCTTGTCTCCTCTCCTCTTCGTTCTTCTCATCTCCCAACTTTCTCTACCTCAGCAAGCCCTCCCTGAGAGGAGGTTCCACCTCCTCTAACCTCCAGCATGATAACAGGTAACTGCTTTCCCCTCCTGCCCTTTCTCTTTATCACTCCTGACGTCTGTTGCCCTTCCTGCTTCATTTAGAGAAACAAACACCATCGAGCACTTTGTTTGTCAAACAACCAAAAAATGCTGTATGTTTCAGAGACCTTGGATTGGTTATTGCGTTTTAATGTTTGTTTCATTTCTGAATCTTCATTTTATTTTTCAAGTATGAGTATTTTAAAATGACTATCAACTTTTGAAGCAATATAGCTTAAAATATTAACTCAGAAGGGTGTATTTGGTTTATGTACAGTACTGTGCAAAAGTCTTAGGCAGCCATTAAGTTTACTGTTTTATTGATTTAACAATGGTATAATGACCGTATATAATTACTTCTCAGTCTCCTTATTAGACTACAACCAGAAAATATAGGACATTTCTATGCAGTGTTGAAAAACAGAAGAGAAATCAGAAAAAAAAAAAGTTTTTTGGCTACAGTGACAAGTAGTTATTGTGACCTCCTCTTACACTTGAGCAGTAGTAGGAACCAGGCTCTCTTCAAGTCTCTTAAAGCCTGTTATAATATACCAAAAGATTACTTCAAAACACATCAGGACAGTCTCTGCTAAAGACTTCTAAATGTGCTTGTTGCCACATTGGGGTGTGTGTGTGTGTGTGTGTGTGTGTGTGTGTGTGTCTGTTTTTTCTTTTTTAATAAAGAGAAAGAACTTGTATAATTAATATAGCAAATTAGCAAAATGTGCTTTTACTCACAGGTGTGCACTATCCACACTGGACATGTCTATGGAGGGTGGAGTAGATGACATGGCTGTGGTTGATGCTTCAACATTAAGGAGACAGGTAATGTACCTGTGACCCAGTCTTCCCCAGACTTCCCTTGTCTCTTTCTTTCAAACAAGGTTCAAACCTCTGCAGAACTGAGTCTCTCGTCTCACCCATACTATACAAGAAGTATACCTGAACTAATTAAGGCAAGACTCACACCAGCTCGGTCCCAAAATAACACTCAACCAGATGCACCAACACCAGGCCAAACATCGGCAAAACCTTGTACCAGACTATCCAACTTGTACCAGACTATCAGGCTTATCAGTGTGACAACACCAGTCTGATGTCACATCCTGTCTGCTGTTCCCGCAGATCATCAAGCTGAACCGCCGGCTTCTGCTCCTCGAAGAGGAGAACAAAGAGAGAGCCAAACGTGAAATGATCATGTATTCCGTTACCGTAGTGTTCTGGCTCATCAACAGCTGGGTGTGGTTCCGCCGCTGAGGCAGCACAGTCTCCTCCCTGGGGGAGGGACTTTTTTTTGCGAAACCCCTCCCCTTTGCACTGTCAAACGTTAGCCAAATTTACTCTCTGCACCTCTGTCTCCAAGCTCGCAAGCCTCACTGAGCGCACAAGGCAGGCGTTTAGAGTGAAAAGGTACCATGTCAGGTTTTTTGTTTTGTTTTTATTGTGAATCTTTGGGCAGGGGGTGGTGTTTTTGTTTTTTGGTGTTTTTTTTTGTCTTTTTTCGTCTCTGCTTTTTTATGTTTTTAAGGAAATTTTGCATGACCCACATGTATGCGACTCTCATCTGACCTTTCAATGTATGAATGCTGGTCTCTGATATGTGTTTGTTTTTTGCATCCTACTGTATACAATGATACGGACAAACAGTACATAACCCTATATCTGCTCTATTATCCTGATCCTGAAACATGACAAATATTGATGCAGGAAAATGGGACCCCAATATTCCATAGAGCTTTGATGTCTTTGAATAGTACAACGATATAATTATGTATGATAAGAAGTTATCTATGGGTGTTGATGTCTTTTAATGAATAAATACAGGTGTCCTCACATTGTTAGGGTTTAGTGTCATCATCTGAGGTAAAGAGCAAAGAGGTTTCTGATTTTTCCCTGTCTCAGGGATTCTGTAATGTTCTGTAAGTGGTCTCAGTTCCAGCTGTTGTGTTTGGAAATGAAGTCCACATTTGGAACGCAATGCCCATACTCAAAAAGAATCATATCTGTCTCTTACACTCACACCCACTCTGTGTCCATCTCTGTTCTTCTTTTGTTCCATTGTTTTGCTCTTGTTGCCATGGACAATGTTACCATAGTGAGCATTTATTTAAATAAATAGCAACAGCTCAATGATTGCAGTCGTTTTTCTCATTTATCTTTTAATATTGTATCTTCATTCTCAAGAATCAAACAGAAAGATAACACTGGTTGGAGCATATTGATTTTTTTTTTGGATAAGCTAATTATAATGAAGTACAGCTAACATCAGGTATTAGGCATACAGGTAAAATAAATTCTCCACTTAAGTACTTGAATTAGTATTAAAATGCATTTAAAGTACATGATCTTCTGATCTTAATCTGATTGTGTATTTTTAAGAGTTTAAGGTTAAGTTTAACTAAACAGCATCATGTGAGTCTTTTTATTCCAAGAACTACGAATAGTTACACTTAAACAGGTATCAAAAATAGTGGAGTCAGTGTTACAATAAATCTTTTAATTATGGCGTACAGGTCTAAGTACTTAAAAGTGTACTAATCAAGTAAAGTATTAATAAATAATTATTAAAAACGGCTTCCTCTGTATAGTATCAGGGCTCACTCCTGTCTATAACGAGGTTTTGCTGTTTTTCTCCGTATTCCATTGCCAAGCACTTTGGTCCTCTGAACACATGGTGGCGCTGTGTCAACCATTCCAGAATATGCAGACAGGAAGAGGAGTTCCTCCGGATGTTGTCTTGTCAACTGCTGTTATGGCGGCGTGCAGGGCGCTTGTGAATTGTGGTGTGTTATCCCTGGGGGTCCATTACCAGCATGTTTGCAGATCTGTCCTGTTCACACAGACCAGGGAGAAAAAGCGATGGATGAAATCCTATATGCTGATCATGGAGAGAAAAAGGAAACTTGATGGACCGCCGCCACCAAAGCCACGGTTAGTCCCATCCAGCATCTGCTAATCAGTCTACAAGCTAACCAGGGATCATCTCAAGGCCATTCTGACAGTGGGACATTATGTTGTTACCAGCGATAACAGCGATAAACTTATTTTCAAAAGTATTGCTAACATAAACCTTTAGTCTTTTCCTGGGGATATTCTGGAAGTTGCATTATATGGCGAGCTGGCTAGCGTAGTTACCTGGGTAATTAAGTAACGCTAAGAATAAGTTAGTCTCTTATTTGCAACTTCCGATTCGTTTAGTAACTTATTCACAGCAACCGATTAGCTGAAGTTGGTTCCTTATTCGTAAAGGGAATGTTCACGTCGCATATTTGCAGCGCACTTTTTTTTTTTTTTTTTACAGACATAGGTGATTTAAATGAAGATGTGATCATACGTTATGTTAAGAGTTCAAGTCTTTTTACAACACATGTCGTCGCAAAGCAACGTTTGTATGGGTCCACATCCCTAGAGTTGATCTTGTTTCTCGTCCTAATATTGTGAATCTTAAAAAAATTGACTAAGTTTCATGGTTATTAGTTCAATTCATTCCAAGTTTATGTCACTTCAATATGGAACATGTGTTTAGGCTACATTTCTATTGTAAGGAAAACCTTCAATCTGGCAAAACTAACTGAGAACACGACACACTCAGTGATCGTACATAAACAAGTAAGAAGAACAAATACCAGATTGGGTTTTAAATAACTACAAAACGGACAAATTTTGGCCCATGATGATATCACACTTCACCACTGACAACATGGCACATTTTCACACAGGAGGCACACTGAAAGTCTAATTAAGGGATTTAATGACAATGGGCCAGACATATAAGGAGTTACTCAAAGAGGACAGATCACCCCAGGTGTATAAAAAAAACTGGTTTTAGTAAACAAGCTGTTCATTTACTGAAATTAAGAATGGCAAATTGAACTTTAACAATATCTACTTCTTGAGTGTTTTAACAGTCACTCCACTCTTTAGAACTGTGTGTTTTGTGTGGATCTTAATATTATGTTTGGTACCACCTGTTACACCAGAAACCAAAACACTCCATCAAAGTCTGCATACCTCAGAGTGGCTTTCATTGAAACAGGAGAAATCATCTCTAAATTGTTGTCTACTGAGTTGTTTCATTTAGTTGCAGAATATAACCCCGATGTCCTTCATCTCAGATAAACAATGTATACACATGCCAAAATATGCAAACACATACAAGTACATGCATAGAAAATACAGTGCACCACTTTTAGACAGGGTTACTCAACACTTATTGTTTAGTGAATATTTTACCTCATTTCAGCTCCCAGCAGCCTAACTGGGACTACCATGCAGAGGTGGAGGCCTTCGGTGGCCGGCTAAAGGAGAGATTCTCCACAGAGCTCCTGAAAACAGCTTTTGTGAACCCCTGCTACGTCCGGTCAGAGGAAGAGAGGCGGCGTGTGCTGGGCCTGGACGCCAGCACTGCTGCTCTCAACCTCAGAGACAACACTGAGCTGAGAGGGCATGGCGAGCAGTTCACATTGGTGAGGCTGAGGAATACATGGGTTTACTCTGGGACTGGGACATGTTTGGGTTTACACTGGGATTGAGACTGGATAATGTTTAACTTTAGACTGGGACTGGGTAATGTTTAGCTTTACAATGGGATTGGGACTGGGTTATGTTTGGGTTTACACTGGGATTGGCATTGGTAATGTTTGGGTTTACACTGGTACAGCATAATGCTGGAATTCATTCTGGACTTGGTAGTTGGGTGAAGCTCAAATTCACTCTGATACTAGAACTGGATAATTTTGTAATTTATACTGCTTATACTGGGTGATGTCAGACTCCTGCTCTAAAGACGAAAGCCTTGCAAACGTTCAGTATTCTTGTAACATCTCCCCTTGGACAGGCTGAGGTTTGTTTCTAATATGAAAGGATGCTGCTGGTTTCGACTGGCTGTATACTGATTTAACAGTATATATACTTGGTCTGCAAGGAGCTGTTAATCATACACTGTTGATCTCCTGCAGGCCTGTATGGCATGGTCCTATTAGTGACTACACTTGGCCATGAATTTGTTGCTGGTTCATGTCGATATAAACATCTTAATAAATCTTCAAATATCAGCCAGTCAAGTCAGTGTTTTCCTATAATGAGAGGAAGGCTTTCCTATAATGACAGGAAGGCTTTTTAACTCGAAACATGAAAATTTCCTAAGGGAAATTTATCTTATTCTGAACCTTTCAGTAGACACAGATTAGGTTGGAAAACATTGGAGTATTGCTTTAAGTCTGAAGTTAAGTGCTTTTTTTGCACTTAAAGATGCTGTTTGGTATGTCTGAATGTTACTGTCAACAGGGTTACCTCAAAGACTGGTGCAGGAGCAACTTCCCCAGTCTGCCTGAGGAAGGCGTGGCAGCCATTGTGGGTCACCTGACGGGGTCAGAGGTCATGTGCCATGTGGCACGGAACCTGGCTGTGGAGGAATTGGCGATGACTGCAGAGTTTCCTGTTCCAGATGATGTCCTTCAGGGAACATTCTTTGCCGTGATTGGTGCTTTGGAGCAGAGCAGTGGTGCTGAGAGGGCAGGGCTTTTCCTCAGGGTTAGATCTGCTTTTTTACACTGATCTACAATCAGCCTTTCCCCTGAAAGCATACATTAACCGTGTATATTTTTTTAAAAAATCACTCCTGAGATCAGTTCACAGACATTCTACAGAAAACCATTTCAGAAAATAATATGCAAATGAAATTATTTAACAGGATTACTAAAGGCTTTCCTTCAGTACTCACTATGTTGACATTTTTTGGTATAAGCACTTCTTGCTCCATAATCATTTTAAATCATTTTATGTACTGAAACCACTTCATTTCTGATCCACTGTACTATATATGCATGCTGACAGTTTTGTGGCTTTGGGCGGGTGTATTTACAGGACTTCCTGGTCACGCAGCTGATAGGGAAGGACCTGTTTGACATGTGGAAGGTGGTGAACCCCATGGGTAGGCTGGTTGAGGAGCTAAGCCGCAGAGGGGCCACGCTCCCGGAGCCACGCCTCATCCAGGCTTCCGGGGCCAGCACTGTCCTCCCTCTCTACTTTGTCGGCCTGTACAGGTACGTCGCAGGCAGAGCGTTTGCACAGGGGGCGCGTTAAAAGAGGATCTCGCCATCCACGCGTGACTGCCAGTGGAGGGTTTGTCTCTGCGCTATTATTGTCTGCATATTATCTGCAATTAGCGTTAAATGAATCTTGCAGTATATGCACTTGGTCTTTACAGATGCAAGTGTCTTTTTACAGTGATTTTCGAACACCTTTGACATTTTTATTGTAATAGTTAAGATCTGGCATGTTGATGGCAGCTGGCAGTATGGAAGTATGGATTCAAAGACACCACGTGGTAGTTGTCTTGTTTCTCACACATTTGGGGTGTGTCTATGTGCCTTAGTGATCAGAAACTACTGGCCCAGGGTCCTGGTGAGACGCTCTCCTCTGCAGAGGAAGAGGCAGCTCGTGTGGCTCTAAGGAACCTCTTCGGTTACACAGAGAACCGCAAGTCACTCGATTTCTCCGCACCCCAGGAACGACATCCCACAGCCAGCCAAGCTATGTCCAGCAGATAGCAAGTTCTCCCATCTCCCTGCTTGTACCCTACACCCACTTCCTCCACCCATATACCCCATTGCTGTCCTCCATTATCAGTTTCACTACTGGAGAAGCAGGGGTTGAAAAAGACCAACGTGGTCCTGCATTCTTTCTGCAGTTACAGAACTAGCATGCGCTGGCCTCCTTTCAGTTTCTCCTCGCGGTCGCTCACAGCTGTTCCAGGTTAACTCGGACACCTGTATCCTTAAACACACATTTTAGTGAAATGCTGCTGCCGTTTTTTTCCTTCCAGTGCCTGTTTTAGTCTTCCACAAGGCAGCGGACATGGAGCGGGTTGCTTCTAAATCGAGAAGGTTGAAACCACTCTGGTTTAACAGCTTCTTGCAGTCTGAGGGTTGTGAATATGACGGTCAAATTCCTCCTCATATTTAGGCGTATTTTCTAACACGCCGAGTCACTCTCAGCAAAACGGCTAGGATGGGAGCTTTAACAGACCCTTTTGAAATGCTAACTTAGCTGGACTCATTCCCATAACAAAACCAGTGGATGTGCATTTTCTCTCTGAATAACCTTTCTGAAACTGCACAGTGCACTTAAAAGGTATGAAAATGTATGTATAAAAGTTATAAAAAAGTGTAAGCCAGCAGACATGTCACATCCTGACAGACCACAGACTGTCTTGAGTGCTGTACAATTTGGTTAATAATAGCAGTGATATCTTGGATAAACAAAAATAATCCATCCTTTTTCATTTTGTGATTTTTATTTTGAGGTCCTGACACATTGTATATTGTTCATGTGCTATGATATAACTGATTATTAAAAATTACCTACCCCAAACTTTAAATGAAGCTGCTTCATTTAAAAAAAACAAGTCAGAGTTTATACAGCACTTTTCACCACAGGTTGACACAAAGCATGCAGTTTTACAGACGTATGGCTCCAGATCTCTAAAGGGCAAACTGAGGGTGATGGTGGCAAGGAAAAACTCCATGGGCAGAATAGGAAGAAAACTTGAGAGGACCAAGACTTAAGTGAGAACCCATCCTCCACTGGGTGACCTGACTAGTAACCAAACTTTGTCAGTTATGTCAATGAGTTTGGGCATGCAGGGCAAGGTGGGCATGCAGATTCTGACATGGTAGCATCAGATGGTTAGCATTGGTTCATTAGATGGCAGGACTGGATAACCCTCCCACATGTTATGTTGCCGATAACTAGGTCTAGTCTATTGTTGACATCACTGTAACAGTTTGCAAAAAAAGCACAAAGATAGTTTAAATCTGAACATATGAAGGATATATATGTAGTAGGTGCACCAGTGATTAGCATGAGCCAGGTTTATCTATACCAGCATAGATACCAGGAGGGCCAGAGGGTGACCACAGTCCTGAGGATTCTCTGAGACACTGCATTTCTCCCATATCACTATCACAACCCGGAGTGATCGCAGGACATGGCTGGACAACAGCAACACCACAGACTGCCAAAACAACAACGGGGGTTCCAGGTTCTGCACCTTTATATACGAAGACCAACTATCTTGAGTAAACAAGTAAGTCTTTAGTCTACATTTTAAAGTTGTCTACATCCCAGATTAGAGCTGAAAGACTGTTCCACAACTGAGGAGCTTTACAAGAGAAGGCTCTACCTTTTGACTATAAATCTTATTGACTCTAGGAACTAAAAGAAACCCTGTATTTTGAGAGTGCAATAGGTGAGGTGGGTTATAATATGCAATGAGTTCACTCAAGATACTGTGAGGACAGACCATTTAGAGCTTTGTGTGTCAAGAGAATTTTAGAATCGATCTGGAATTTAACTGGGAGCTAAAACAAAACTGAAAGAACAGGAGTACCGTGGTCGAATGTTCTAGCCCTGGTAAGGACTTTTTAGAGCATCCAATTAGAAGACCATTACCATTATCCAATCTTGATGAGATAAAAGCATGGATCAATTTCTCTGCATCTGATGAAAGTAATTTAGCAATATTACGGAAATAGGCAGGTTTAGTAACATTACATATGTGCGTGTCAAATGAGAGATCAGAGTGAAAAATCACACCCAAGTTTTAGTCACTTTTTTTTTTTTTTTTTTTACACAACTGTTTTAGGAGTTACTGAAAAGCCATCAACGTTTAATAGAATATTAGATACACCGCTTCTTGCAGGTTTGGGTCTAAGAAATAGCATCTCTGCCTTATCAGAAGAAAGTTAGCTGCCATCCAGTTTTTTTTACTTCCTTTAGTAAAAAAAAAAAAAATGAGTCCTCAATTTTGTTAATTATATGGGTGTCATTAGTCAAGTCTTTCCGTGACTTCGCAAGGGTATTTTCATTCATTCTAGTTGTTCATAGAATGTCTGACTGCTGTGCTACTGAGGCTTATTTCTGCTTGGATTTTCATATCGCTTAGCACTCTAGTGCAAACAACATAAATGTAATTTCTGAATGCCAAAAGTGGTTTATAATGAACAACCATTACTTAATTCATTGTTATTGTAGGTTCTGAATGTCTTAACATTATAAACAAAACAATTAGATGGACACATTCTAGATCAGTATTTTTTTACACTGACTAATTATGGACTATGATATTCATGGGGAATTAACTGAAGGGACTTGGGCTCAGAGGAACTTCTGCAGCAGTGGGTGAAGAGACTTAAGAAGGACTTGATAATTAGCTAATGAGCTGAATAAATTCGTTTTGTTATACAGGATGACGAGAAGCCGTTTACTTGGAAAATTCTGTTTAGAAATAGCGCTGTATAACCTGAAAACCAAAAGTGCTTGATTGTGGAAGCCTGTAGACAGACACTATTTGGTTGTAGCTGGAGAATGAGATGTATTTTACCGTCGACATTCTGAGTTTGCTCCTCTGAACTGGGTTACTCACAGAGAACTGAAGTCGAGTTTCATGTTGCTGGGTGTCGCTAATTTGCGCCTAGAAACCACCAGCGGGCGGTGCAAGTGCGAGAGCCCCCTCTATACTACAGCGCTCTCTCTTTCCTTGTTCGTGGAAACGTGAGGCTGTAGTGAATTCCTGCCCGTCTTACTGCCGCCCCGTGCCGTATTTTATCCCCAGTCGGCTGAGAGTCGGTCTCTAAGTGAGTTGCCGAAGGGTCTTTCATTCGTGGCTGTTAACGCTTTTTACCGGTTTGTTTTTTACTCCGTGTCAACTACCACGGCTCCGACCATGGCGGCGAGTGCGAAGCGAAAACAGGAGGAGAAACACCTGAAGATGCTCAGAGAAATGACTAGTTTACCTCCCAACCGAAAGTGCTTTGACTGTGATCAACGCGGCCCAACCTATGCCAACATGACGGTCGGATCTTTCGTCTGCACCTCCTGCTCAGGCATTCTGTAAGTAACTAGCTAGCTAGGATATCGAACAAACTGGCGTAGCCATGAAAACCAACTGTCTAGTTAGATATGCCCTTTTTATTAATTTAAAATGACATAATTGTTTAATGTGTGCACCAATGTTAGAGTAACTTACCTTGGGCATTTTGCCAACTATTATGAACGTTATAGTCTACGTTTTTGTGTAAGGCAAGGGTGGTTGGGGGTGGGGTTGGTTAACTGCCAGTTGGTTAGCTAGCTATCACAAGCTATTTAATACGCTTAGCTTGCTAGCATACGATAATATCGGTTACGCAGCGACATTATGTACGGCTTTCCCGTTATCTTCATACATTCAGTAGGGGGGAAACAACCCGCTAGCCAGCTACATACCCACCTAATTTAACCAAACTACAGCATGGTTGGCTAGATTATAGTTCCTCACGTTAGCTCAATAACCAGCACCATATTAGATCATTTTTAGAGTTACCGTTAACTCCTAGCGTTCGGCTAGCTAACTTGGTAAAATGACGTTACCTAGAAAGGCCTCTGGCTATTAGAATAAGTCTGTCTGTAGGCACATGGACTGCACCGACAAACGTTAAATGGGAAACTGACTTGCATGACCGCATGCTAGAGAGCCAAAGTTAGTTCGTTTGCTAGCTAGCTAACTCTGGGTTGTGAAAAATTACTAGTTGGCAAAGTTCACTCGCTTGCGACCCATTTGGGTTTGTACAGTAAGCAATCCTGATCTCACAAACTGTTGCACGTTGTGATGAACGAGCTGGCTAGCCAAGTCGCATTCTGGCTTTTGACGATGAAGTCGCTAGCTAGCTAACTAATAATCTTTCTTAATGGTAAATGTTGCTTCAAAACAACCATTATCACACTAAAAAATGGTCGAAAATTGAACCGACTTGTGAGGCCTTTGCGTTGTAGTTGTTGCATGCTGTTCCATGTAGACAGCTAACCGTAGTTGATGGGCAATTGGTTAATCTTCATTGCGGCATATCATCAGCATGTTTGACTAGGTAGTCTATAATTCGTGATTTCCTACTATACTGAAGAAATGTATGTAGCTCGCTAACTGACTTAGCTAGACAGCTAGCTGTGATGTAAATTAAAATGATGTGGTGGGCGATGATGTCACGACAACCATGCTCTTCTACCCTTGCGTAACGGAGCATTCTTTGGTCCTTACGACAGAGATTTAAGAATGTTTTGGTATTTCCCTCGAACACAGTAACTAACTTTGTTTTTAAAGAAACTATACTTCTGTGAGAGATTCCTTGAAAATGTCGAGTAAATCTGCATTCCTGACCGGAAGATGTGCGGTAGAGCCGAGTTGGAAAAACACGTCATGGCAAGACGGTTGTCCTTTTTTTGATTAGACATTTTGGTTCTTAATAATTTTTTGACCAGCAGAGACTATAATACATGTGTGGACAAAGTTCGAACATACTTGCATAATTCTTAAAAAAAAGATAAGGCCACATTAGAGGGTGAGGGTTGAAGGTCGTAGCGATCCCAAGCATTTGATACTGCTTAAGATCATTTTAAACTGTATTTTGATACGGCCACTGTTAAAGTGAAGGAAAACAGTCTAGATGTGTTAAATAGTAATGACAGCCAATTTGTGTGGGGATGGTTTATTCAATCCTTAGAATGTTTTGCAATACAATTTGTAGTTTGGACCTGCTTATGTACAGTTGTGCTCAAAGGTTTACATACCCCGGCAGAATTTTTGCTTTCTTGGCCTTTTCTCAGAGAATATGAATGATAACAACTTTTTTGGGTGAAGCCATTTACTGTCAAATTACTGTTTTCTCTTTTTAAATCAATGACAACCAAAAACATTCAAATGACCCTGATCAAAAGTTCACATACCCCAGTTCTTAATACCGTGTATTGCCCCCTGTAACATCAATGACGGCTTGAAGTCTTTTGTGGTAGTTGTGGATGAGGCTCTTTATTTTCTCAGATGGTAAAGCTGCCCATTCTTCTTGGCAAAAAGCCTCCAGTTCCTGTAAATTCCTGGGCTGTCTTGCATGATCTGCGCGCTTGAGATCTCCCCAGAGTGACTCAATGATATTGAGGTCAGGAGACTGAGATGGCCACTCCAGAACCTTCACTTTGTTCTGCTGTAGCCAATGACGGATTGACTTGGCCTTGTTTTGCATCGTTGTCACGTTGGAACGTCCAAGTACGTCCCATGCGCAGCTTCCGGGCTGATGATTCTGGACCAGAAATTTGCCTCCAGTATTTGCTGATAACGTGCTGCATTCATCTTTCCTTCAACTTTGACCAAATTTCCTGTGCCTTTGTAGCTCACATCTCCAAAACAGCAGCAAATCCACCTCCATGCTTTGCAGTAGGAATGGTGTTCCTTTCATCATAGGCCTTGTTGACACCTCTCCAAATGTGACGTTTATGGTCGTGGCCAAAAAGTTCGATTTTGGTCTCATCACTCCAAATGACCTTGTTCCAGAAGTTTTGAGGCTTGTCTCTGTGCTGTTTGGCGTATCGTAGGCAAGATGGCTTTTGTCTGACGACTTGACCATGCAGCCCATTTTTCTTCAAGTGCCTCCTTATTGCATATCTTGAATCAGCCACATGGCTAGTTTTCAGAGAATCCTGTATTTCAGCTGATGTTATTTGTGGGTTTTTCTTTGCATTCCAAACAATTTTCCTGGCAGTTATGGCCAAAATTTTTGTTGGTCTACCTGCCCGTGGTAGACAGTTTGAACACTGCTGACTGGCATTATCAATTCATTGGATATCTTTTTGTATCCCTTTCCTGTTTTATACAGTTCAGCTACCTTTTCCCATAGATCCATTGACAATTCTTTTGCTTTCCCCATGATACACAACCCAAAAATGTCAGTTGCTGGATGACGGATGCCAGAGACTGTCTGGATCGCAGAAACTCACTCAGTTTTTATGCACACACACTGATTACAAGCAAACAAGTCACAGGTGAGGGTAGTTCCCTTTAGTAGCCATTCAAACCCATTTGTGTCAACTTCTGTGCATGTTATCAGGCCAAAATCACCAGGGTATGTGAACTTTTGATCAGGGTCATTTAGATGTTTTTGGATGTCATTATGGTTTAAAAAGGAAAAACGCCAACCACTAACCATTAGTGGAAAAAACGTTTTTGTGTTATTCATATTCATATTCTCTGAAAAAAGGCCAAGAAAACAAAAATTCTGCCGGGGTATGTAAACCGGGGTATGAGCACAACAGTATTTACATGTTTATATTTTAGGAAGGAAATGGATTTTGCATTCTGCAAAATGTAATTGATTTCCTTAATTGGGCAAACTGCAACAGAATTGAATCCATCTGTGGTATTAACCAGTCAGGGTAAAGTGGAGGAAACTGATAAATCTGCAGTAGGAGAGTAAATTGAGGGGGGGAAAAAACAATTGTTGTCAGTCGTAGTGTCATCTGGTCTGGGTTATTGTTGTACAACAGTTGTCCAGATATGAGAATGATCAAAGCTGATCTAGAGCACCAAAGTCATGTTCCTCAGTTTCTCAGTCTTTCCACACCGTGTTCAGGTAAATAAACACCCTGTGCTTTCTAATGTTTGGCTGTTACACATATTGATCTTCTACATAAAGACCTTCAAAGCTGAATTTTCATTGGCCCGGGCAACGAGGAAAGTATGGATGTCATTATTTGATAGTGAATCACCTGGATGGAATGACTTTGCATTCTGCCACCTGCCAATGGTGTCCAGGGCTGACAGTGGCTTGTAATTGATCAGTGAAAAACAAACCAAACCGTTTTCTTTCAAGTGTTATGGGTAGGTCATTTAATGCAGAATAAATAGAAAACACTTTGGGCCTTATGACTATTGCTAGACTAAAGTCAGCCTTTCATCACTGTTTACCCTTTAACGGTTAATAATTATCTTACTGAAGGAAGACAGAACGGAACACAGGGATACCTACAAAATGTTTTCATGGTCTTATACAATGATTGTGAAGTGATTTACATATTTATCATCACATATCATTATTGGTAATAAATGTGTGGACAGTGGTAGAGTTTGTGATAAATAAGCAAGAGGAAAGTGATGTGTTGAGAGAGAGAGAGAGAGAATTGGACAGGGAAATGGTTGGTCAAGTTCATGTAAATTTGTGGGCTTATTAGGCACGGATTTGCCGGTGGGCTTAATGAGTAAGCTTGGCCTTTTCTCCTCTGTGTGTTTAAACTCACAGTATCAAGTACTGTGTGAGCATGTTCTTTTTTTGGGGTGTTTTGGCTATTGTTTGATTGGTCAAAGAGGTCTATGACCTTTTTTGTCCATTTAAATAATTGACTTAAATAATGGAGAGAGGGGGAAAAAAAAAAAAAAAAAATATATATATATATATATATATATATATATATATTCAAGTAGTAAAAAAATATGAAATCCTATTTATTAATCTTTGTAGTAGGTTAATTATTGCTATGGGTGTCACAGTTGTTGTTTTTTTCATGTTAGTGGGTGGATCTTCTAGAAGAAGCTGTACAATAAATGATAAACCTCTTGCTAGGTAACTGGCAACATGATTTGATTTCTAGATTTTTTTTTCTTCATTTGAGAAGCTCTAGAATAGAACTGATTCAATTGGATGCATTTACTTTGTTTAATACTTCAGATTATTCATATGCAATATGTAATAAACAGTTTTAATAGGCTAATACTTTTGGTTCTAAATTAGTACCACATATGTAGCTCTGTGCGGCTGTCTGTAGGTCTGCATTGTCTCTGTCTTTGTGAAATGCTCTCTCATGCTGTAGGCTGAGGTGTCAGATTCCAGAGCTCAAGTGTGACCATGCAGCACAGTACGGAATTGTGCTGCTTGCTCCAACACACCTAATTCAACCCATGAGCTTGTTTGCCAAGCATTTCGCACTCATTCTGTTGTACAAGAGCAGAAGAGCCATTTTGCAGTGGCCCCCAGGAACCTGTGTGAAAACAGCCCCGCTTTACAGTATAGCTGGTGGTTTTGATGAAATGCCGGGGGGAGTGTGCAGTATAGCTGCTTGCGCAAGTTGGGAGACGAACCCGTCAGGATGCATGTAGAGCCAGGTGGCTCTCCCAGCAAAGTGACAGCTCTGTACTCAGTAAGGGGCAGGGAGATAATGGAGCTCTTTTAGAAGCTTGGCTGACTGCTCTGCCATCAGTGCGTTGGGGTGCTTCAGGTAGACGCACGAACCCCTCCTTCGGGCCGGCACAGCCAAGAATTTTCGCCAATTGCAAGGTTTTCTAAGTTTAAAAAGCACAATTTCATGCCAAAAGCACAAAACACGGCTCTTAAACTCCCATAACCGCAATACCACTCTAACTTTCTTTCTTTTCTTTTTTTTATGTGTTGTTGCATACAACGCAAACTCAGGGTAAGGTACTGTAAGAATCTTACACAGGGATCTTCAACAAAGATCACCTGATCAGAAAGATTTGTGTCCAAGTTGTGTTTTGTCTAGTGAAAATAAAGAAAATGAGAAATGGAAAAATTGTAAGAACAGGACAAAATCGAAACCTTCAGAATGAGACCTGGTAGCAGGACACGTCTTCTGTTTGTTCCTGCCCCTTCAGGCATCGTTCACACCACAAGTTTCTGTCGATTGTCCCAACATGCTTGAAAATGTTGTATGGCCAGGCATGACTGGTTCAGATAATGTCTCTGAACTAGTAGTGGGCTGTATGTCAAAAAAGTATATTGCAGTTTTAATTAAAAGTTCTGACAGTGTCGGTACATACCATGATGCAATTTATAATTGTTTCAAATTGAAACCAGTTAGGATTCAAGATTTTATTTCTCAGATATACAGCAGGTACAAAGAGCTGTGAAACGTAAGGTGACTGCTCCAAAGACCATGCAAGAGGTAGATAAAGGTGAGCAGCATACTTGAAGAGAAAAGATGTGTACGTATATTGCTTACTGACTGTGCTG